>CM042172.1:66279439-66284439 GCA_023376005.1 Doryteuthis pealeii | reverse complement strand
AAATTTTATATTAATTTTCACGTGTTTGTTTTATTGGTTTTATGTATGTGTTTTTATGTGTGTTTGTATGTGTGTGTGTTAGTATGTGTGTTTGTACGTGTGTGTTAGTATTTTATTTTTGTTTACTTATGTTTGGGAATGTACTGATATATTGATTGTCGGTTGCTTCGTGTGTACGTGATGTGTAGTATTTTGATTGTATGCGTTCGTGTGTGTGTGTTTGTGTGTGTGTGTGTATATATATATATGTGTGTGTGTGTGTGTGTGTGTGTGTGTGTGTGTGGTTAGCATCTTTCTTGCTGATTTGTGTGTATATATATATATATTTACCAACCCATCCGCACGAGCAGGATGCGACACAAGGTCAATTTCTTAAGCGGAGTTTAACAGGTTTGGATTCAGAGTTTTCTTTCTCCTAGACTGGTTACCAAGCCATGGTTAAAGAGTCCAGTTTGCCCTGCTATTTATCCATAGCTGGAGGGAGAATTGGATCCATACCTTTCCCAAGGGTATTAGCGCCATGTGAAATGTGTGTATGTGTGTGTATTTTGCATGTTGATGTGTGTGTGTATGTGTGTGTATTTTTTGCATGTTCATGAGTGTGTGTATGTATGTCTATTTTGCATGTTCGTGTATTTATGTTCTGTTGCAGTGCGAGTTTAAATTATAAGGTATTTTTTTTTTTTTGATTAGAAGTAATGTACACACCATTATATGTGAAGAAAAAATGGAAGTGAATCCAACAGTATGTAATATTGTAAACATTTTTAAAAAACACAAGTTTCATAAACGAATAATGTTTATTACACATTCGCTGCAGTGTTTCGGTCTGTTTAGATAAACTTTCACGGAGGCTTTCGTTGGTTTAAGGAAAATAACAATAATTCATTTTTCATTTAAAAAAAAGAAAGCCCTGATGAAGGTCTATCTAAACAGACCGAAACACTTCAACGGAGGCGTAATAAACATTATTTGTTTATGAAACTTGTGTTTTTTCAATTTTTATATTATACTCACACACACACACACATATATATATATATATATGTACATTACTTATATATAAATATATATGCGTGTGTGTGTGTGTGTACATTACTTACATATGTTTGTACAATTCGTTGAACAAACATGTTAGAGGATTATAAATGTTAAATGGTATACATACGCTTCCTAGTTTGAATTTTAATTAAATCTTAAATTACAATTGAAGAATGTTTTTAATTAATCTTAGTTTAGTAGAAAAGAAGTAATTCTATTTTTATAACAGCCATTTTGGTTTCTACACTACCGTACATAAGTATTAGGAATCTGATAATTATGTAACACAAGTATATATAAAAGGTAGCTATCTATACTTTTTAGTTCTTCAATCAAAAGAGTGTTCTGTTTCACATTTCCCGGAAAGGCTAATTTTCTGGGAGTACCGTCTATTTTTACATGATTTTTGAATAGTTTCAAAATAAGATTTTACTCTATAATTAAAGTTGATGTGAGCCTTTTTATTATATTGTCAGAAAAGCAGTCACCGTTTAAGAGGTAATCCTCCCTGACACGGCAATTGCAACCGGATTTCATGCTTCATCTGTTGTAATGATTTAGTAAATGTTTTTTTTTGTTTCGTGTGTGTGTATGTGTATGTGTGTATGTGTGTGTGTGTGTGTGTGTGTGGTGTGTGTGTGTGTGTGTGTGTGTGTGAAAGTGTAGCTAACCCTTAAATATTCCTTTTGGATTATTTAACTTGATTCCTATCGAATACAAATATTCCTATCTATTCCTATCTAATACAATTAATTTGTTAATAAAGACTAGTTTTAAGAAAGAGCCGGATACAAGGTGGTCATGGGACCTCTTCGTACCACTCGGCCACGACGATCATGTATAGTTTGTACTTTTTGTATCATCTTTTAAAGTTTTTTTTATCTATCCTTTTTTTTATAGATTAACATCACTTTTAGATCCCATTGCCCTAGAACATATTTTTTACATGCTCCATTTCTTTCATTTTGATTCACCATCGTCCATAAAAGAAAAGATACAGTTTCTAAGTTCAGAGATTTCAATTTAAGAAGGCTGTGTGTCCAGGACATCCTTTTCAACCTCTGTTCTCATCCACTAATAGTCCAAGATTTAATATTACATAATCCACTTCCTGGGAGCCTTCCTCTCAGCAACACAACCTCATTACACTCAGTGGTATAGGGCCAGGGTCACTCGCTGATGCCAAGTCTAAGGAGACTCATTTTTTAACTAGAGCATGTTGCAAGATGATAACGCTCGTATTTTTAAGGAACACGAGTATTAATATATTACGGTCCGATTTAGCTCAGTAAGTAGAGCACCTGTCTTAAAATCACAGGATGTGGCCCCAATTTTTAGGGGGTCTTACTCTTCTTTAAAGATGTAGTTGGCGTATTCTACAATCCCAGCAGATAGAATAGTATACTTTCGATTTGTGGTGCATTCCTAAAGTTTCTGACGTCATCAGGAATATTTGAATATTTTCTTTTATTAATTAGTTGAAAATATGTAAGATTTTTATAATCAAAACTATTAGGAACAAAAATATAATAAAAACAGTTTAATGTAATTCTAAACTCTACAATATTTTTCACTGAAATAAGATCCTAGATTGATAACATTGTAGATTTCTATTTGCATTTAACAATGTTCAACTTTAGCGTACGTTTTTGTGACATAGTTGACGTTCACTTGCTGTTACTTGGTTTATTTTTTATTCTTCTCTTTCTTTCAGAATTCTCTTCTCTTTCTTTTACTCTTCTCTTCTTTAACTTTCTCTTGTTTTCCTCCTTTCTTTCTTTCTTTCTTTCTTTCAGGTTTATGTTTTTCTTTTTAATGGAACGGTCCATTATTTATCTGAGGGAACATTACTTTCTTTCTCTCTTCAATATATCTATTAATTTCACTGAAATAACATCAATAATCAGGACTGCAGAGCGGCGACGTCTTCGTTGTCATGAACAACCAAATGTAGATGGGAATATCTCCTGCAATGTGTGTAACTGCATCTGCAAGTCCAGAATTGGACTAATGAGCCAGCATAGGGTCCAGCATAGCGTCCACAAATGAAGACATGGAGTGACGTCATCGTTGCTTGCGATATACTTCGAAAAGAAAGAAAGAAGAAGATCTATTGATAATATTGTTTAGTACATTTATAAGCATAAGAGTGCACAATATCATTGATAGATTTTGCACTCTTGAAATTTCTCGACCGTGGAAGCGGTGTTCAATAAATTCTTATACCTTAAAAAATAAGACCCATTAGGCGATAGATGGCTTTGAAAAATGTTTTATTGTGTATGGGGCTAAGTTACGTTCGTTGGTGCTGGTATCTTGTCCCCAATAAAAGCTGGTTCTTAATTCTTGTGGGCTGGTACGCTGAAATGGAACTTAGGAATGAAAAGGCACGAAAGAGGAAACAGACAAAGGCAGAAGGTGGTTTTATGACTCCGGCTTTATTGAACGGGGCATAGTCGACTGTGGCGAGGAGATAACCCCTGGCCAGGAAACGACCTACACTCAGTTGCAGCTTAAGTTCGAATGGCCGAGGTATTATTTTGGGGGTAAGGAGGTCAGTTTTATTTTCGTATTTTTTAATCCCCATATGTGAATCAATTATCATTAAGAATTTGATTGAAAGTGTTACTTTCTTTGTTGTTCTCTCGCCACAAGAATTCATAAACATATTAATCTAGCATATCTTGCCATGTTGGCCATGTTGGATTATGGATATGTAAGTTAGGTCAGCGAAGACATGATGTCAACGGCGTTTGGTAACTGACAGTTTATAGCAATTCAGTGTTTGCCATAAGTGCAATTAGAAGAATACGGTCGTGGCAATCATATCGTTGCTAGGGTTTCAAATGACAAGGCGATTGATCGGATGGAACCTCTTTGACCCAAGTACTGACCAAAGTGGTATGATACATGCCATGGGGCTATGAAAATTTGTACAATAAATTAGTTTCCCTAATCTGTAAGCATTAAATAACCCAAGACGGACTGACTTGCCGTTGCAATCAATCAATCAATCAATTAATCAATCAATCAAATTTAGCAGGGTGTCCTGTGGTTCATACAGTTGCATATTTAGCAGAATCTTCAGTAGCGTTTTCTCCCATGTAAATGTACCAAGATTGTGAATGATGATTTTCCAGGCAGGAGGTCTCTACTTTGGAGCCTTCCTGCCACCATTCTCCCCCAGTGATTCGTACTGGGCTAACCTTAGAAAATATCCATAAAAAAGAATTAAAAAAAAAGATAGAGATAGAATGGCTGTTGAAAATAATAATTTTATCGAAGATATTTAGTCGGCTGGGTATGACGCCAACAGAAATTGGTGATGCTGTCGACGGGGACTGTGGTGAATTAGGGTAAGTTAAAGATCTGGATGTAGAGGTCATGGGGGAGGGATGCAGACTGATGACGCGCTCAGTAGAAATGCACTTATTGCGTGATTCAAAATCCAAACTTATAAAATAACATAAAATAAATAAAATAGCGAGGAAAAATATGAAGAAAAGATGGATAGGGGTTGGGAGTGAGAAAGAGATGAAAAATAGCAGCATCCGGTGATAATGTGATTTTCTCTATGCGCTCCCTGACAGGAGAGAGAAATTTTCCGCTGGTGTTCGCGCCTCTACAGGGTGCCAGCCGTTCGAAGCTTTGGATCGCAAAAAGCACCCACTGTTTCTTTAGGACTATCAATTCTCCCTTCTGCACTCGAAAGCCGGACCCCGAGCCATCGACCCGACAAAAACAACAATTTTAACGTTTTAACCTCGTCATATTGGGTCGAAATACCCGATCTAGTTCGCCATTTTTATCCATTCAGTCATCGCTTGGGATGAAACACAAGTCTTTATCAGGGGAGGTAATGCTAGCAAACTTGGTTAGGAGACTATTGACACTGAATTCGATTCTCACTGAGTGCTTCTTGATAAACTAAGCAAGGTTTAGTAAATACACAATATAGT
>CM042172.1:66266939-66271939 GCA_023376005.1 Doryteuthis pealeii | reverse complement strand
GTGGTTATAATACACAAACGACTATATTCAATTGATATTTCGCCTCATTATTGGTCGAGACTTCCTCAGATAATGAGACAAAATATCAATTGATCATAGTCGGTTGTGTTGTTTTATCCACATTTTCCTGTATTTCAACCACATTTTGTCGGACTTATTCAGTTATACCCCTCATATATATATATATATAATATATATATATATATATATATATATTATATATATATATATCAGACTCCGGTGAAAGACCATCAGCTTACGCTGGTGTGATAAACTCATAATAATAATTTGTATTTTACTGATACTACTGGTAATAATGCTAGCATCAACAATATTTTCTTCTGTAATAATAATAATAATAATAATAATAATAATAATAATAATATATCAAACGATTGATCATAATAAAAATTGTCTGCAGCAAACTGGCATAAAAGGAATACAAAACGAGGCACAACTGGATGGATAGGTGATCCATTGGCAATTTTGTAAATGGATCATCGAATCCTACCCAGATAACCAAACTGTTGTTAAGTAAAAAGAGGAACTTATTATCTAGTGGATGTAAACAAACAGAAGATAAATCCTATATACGTGAATTCTTAGTGATTTTTTAAAAATGTATAAGGAATTCTCTAATTCTTTTTCCCCTTATCTTCTCTCTTACTCTACTCTTTCCCTTTCTCTCACACTCCTTTATTTTCCTAAATTCGTTTTCATGGACGTATTATCTCTATATCTGTATGAATAGACATCTTCATATCTCTATAACACTATAAACTAGCATCTTCTTATCTTTATAACACTGTAAACACACATCTGTATATCTTTATACATATAGCATTAGATATCTTCATATCTTTATAGTATTATAAATAAACATACTTCAACCTTCATAACTATATAAACAGATATATAATTATATTGCATAGCTCTATTAACAGACTTCTTACTAACTTCAAAACTATATAAAAAGGTATAATCATATCTCATACATCTGTATATCTTTATAACTATAGCATTAGATATGTTCATATATTTATAGTCCTGTTGATAAGCATACTCCAACTGTTACATAATTATTGGATCCCTAATAAATTTTTAAGGTAGTGTAGAAATCATTATGGCGATTAGTGCAGCTGATAGCCTTGAGAGTGAGTGACAGCGCTTGACCTCACTCTGACCTTGCCTTGCGGGGATGAATCGTGAGAACCGGAACGCCCATTGAAGGCCCTCTTCCGCTTTAATGATATAGTAAGTTTAAGTCAGTTAGAAGTTAGAAGCCGAGCTAGCAACATGTAAGTCTCACTGCGCAGAATGTCTGGTTGGGGATTTACAAATAAAGTAACATCAACGTAAATCGAAGTCTTGTGTTTATTACCTAAAAACTAACAATGACACAGGGCTTCTGATAAGGAGTGATCCCTAACAGAAACCAGACCCGGAATCCACAATAGAAGACCAGACCTTAGAAGATATTCCAGACCAAGATGTTAGAAGATAGAACCAAAGCCGACCAGAAGAAAAGACGACCAGAGTAAGAAGTAAGAAGGGTATACAACGTTATATGCTGATTTGGTACGGTGAAAACCCCAGTACGTAACACAAACTTCACAACTATATAAACATATATATTCATATATTCATAGCTCTATTAAAAGACTTCTTCTTAACTTCAAAACTATATAAAACGGTATAATCTTCTCATACATCAGTATATCTTTATACCCATATAATTAAACATCTTCATATATTTATAGTCCTATTAATAAGCATACTCCAACCTTAATAACTATATAAACATACATCTTCATATATTCATAGCTCTATTAACAGACATCTTTTTAACTTCAAAACTATACAAAAAATATAATCACATCTTTATTCTTCATAGATCAGATTACCATATGATCGTTACCTTGATAATAGAAGTCAAAGTTTTACGTATATTGACATCCCTTTCAGTAGATGAGATATTGCTACTGAAGTATATGAACAGGTTTGTTCATTTCAGAGATTGTAATTTAATTAAAAGCTGGCACCATGTAGATTAAACACATGAACTCTGTGTTGCGACTTTTGTGGCCATTTGTAGGCTTCAAATAGGCATCTGAATTCAACCTGATACCCTCTCTGAAAAAATGCGGAGTCATCACATCACCCTCAGAGTTTTGGGAAATTTAGTCTGCATGACACGAGGAGTGTTCTTTGCGCTGTATGCAAGGCATCTATCATATCGCTAAACTTAACCCCTGGATTTTGTGCACCTCCAACGATCGTGACCATATTCACCGGTAAGCCACCTTTTATCTCTCTCTCTCTCTCTCTCTCTCTATATATATATATATATATATATATATATCATTGGCATTTCAGTCTCGGGAGACTATGATAAAGTTTTATGTGCCACTGAAGTTACAGCGCCCCCTGTGACTGTGAAAATGGATGTTTGAAAAAACATTCTCGACCACAGATTTTGCATTTTAAGGCTGTCCCTGAAGATGTTGATGTTCCGATGCTTTGTTGCCGCTGTTTTCTTCTGGACCTCTTAACTTCATGGTGTTGTGTCAGGGTGACTTCTGACATGAACAGTCCTTTACGGAGATTCTGCCACCTCCGAGGGCGGTCCTGGGCCTAATTTTCCCAGCTGGAAGGGGCAATGCCAAAGTACCTTAGATTATTCTTGCAGACATTCTTGAATCGCCGTTGGGGGTGACTAATCTGTCTTTTACCAGACGTAAGCTCTCTATAGAGGATATCTTTCGGGATTCGTCCATCATCCATCCGACGTACATGGCCCAACGATCGGAGACGACGTTGTCTCAGTAGAGAGTATAAGCTGAGGAGTTGAGCTCTCTTTAGGACTGCTGTGTTAGTGATCCTGGTCCTCACTAACACAACATATATATTTTCTCCTTGCATATGAGACAAACTTTATCACAATTTCTCTCTCTCTCTCTCTCTCCTCTCTCTCTCTCTCTCACACACACACACACACACACACACACACACACACACTATCTATCTATCTATCTATCTATCTGTATATATATATATATATATATATATATATAAGGAAGGTCCGCAAAATGTATTTGTTCTCAGAAAAACATTTTTAATTCTTTTTGTTTTACATGTGCAACACGTGTTTCAGATCTTCTGATAATATTATCAATCAAAGCCTGAAGAAGATACCAGAAGATCTGAAACACGTGTTGCACATGTAAAACAAAAAGAATTTAAAAAAAATTTCTGGGAACAAAATACATTTTGCGGACCTTCCTTTTTTATAAAATATTGAATTTTCTCCCGTTGGAACCAGAACAACACTTATATATATATATATATATATATATATATAGTAATGAAGATCATTCCTGTAAGGTTTAACTGCAGTGATACATAATGTATGTATGTATCTTATTATAATGGAGATTGTGGGTTTGTCTGTCTGTAACCGAAACTATATCACTATACAAGTCACAATTCCTTTTGTTATTTACATCACATTCTCCATGATTTTATTTTTAATTTAAACTTCAATTATTAATAAAAACTATTTTACACCATTAAGACTGTTGACCATATCTACATACTATTATCATGTAATTGTATTTATATATACAACAAAATAGTGGTTTACAGTGTGAACAGGAAGGCTAATTTGCATATTGATCTTAAAAATTTGATTTTAATAAATATATGCTCAGTATTATTGATTTCTAATTGTTTGGTTTTATCTTAATGAATAGGAGCAAAAATATCGGGGATAGATCTTAAATGAAATCGATTAAAGAAGAAATAACTGTAATATTATTCTTTACTTCCTATTTTACCTAAATAGTTAAATTAGGAAAATTTACCAATGAAAGACGGGAGTAATGGAAGATGATGGACGAGTTAGTTTCAAAGTTGTTCTATTTTTCAATCATACCCCCTCTGTTCCAAATCTTTTTATCTGTATTCTTATTCAGTTTTATTAGCCTTTCTAATTTAATATGATATTTTATTATATAAAAACGTAAATACTTGCACCCGGAGGGGATATATTTGCTAGTATATAGTAATGAAGATCATTCAATGTAAGATTTAGCTACAATGATACATAATGTATGTATGTATTTATATAATGTGTACAAAAGTGCGTAGGTATTGTGTTTCCTGATCACAATATCGATAACTCCACCATCATAAATATTTCCTTTAACATTTCCATACCAATCTATTACAATCAAAGGTTTTTTTCAAGACTTTTTCCCGCGAAATATCAAGAAGTACTAAAAACAACATAAAACCCCATAAAACTAATCACTGTAAAGTCAGGTGAAGAAAAGGTCGATTCTTTCGTATCTAATTCTTCATCTTTTTACATTTAACTCACAATTCTTACTTCATTTTCTATCTTGATGAGACTTGTAAATTCCTCAATTGAATTCACGTTACTGATTTTTCGTTTTTCACACTTTAATGTTGTCGTATTTTTAGCAAATATTTATTTGTTTTTACCGATATCAAATACGTTTCTTCTTCTTCTTCTTCTTCTTCTTCTTCTTCTTCTTCTTCTTCTTCTTCTTCTTCTTCTTCTTCTTCTTCCTCCTTTTTTTCCGCCTCTTCTAAATTTCTACCACCACACCTATCACTGTCTTCTACATCTTCTTTCTTTCTTTCTTTCTTTCTTTCTTTCTTTGCTTTCACATTTCCCCTCTTCTTCTTCTTTGGTTAAATCGAACTTAACGGACCTAAATTCCACCATCGTATGTCACCCGACCGAAAGTAAAAAAATACCAAAAATCAGTGAATTAACCAAATTTAATGACATTCTTAGTATTGATATATTAATAGATAAGATATATAATGCATCCGTTATTCTATGTAAAAACTGTTACATTTTTTCTGGCCAGTTAACTTTGTACCACATATCTTTAAGAATCTGTGTTACGCTTCAAAGATACGAGCTTCAAATTTAACTGAGCTGAAAAAATGTAAAAGTTTTTAAACAA
>CM042172.1:66251939-66261939 GCA_023376005.1 Doryteuthis pealeii | reverse complement strand
AATATATATATATATATATATATATATATACATAGATATACATATATATATATATATTTATTTATATATTTGCATGCTTATAAATAGGAGTGCACTCATAAGCATAAATTCCAGGAACACACACATACTATATATATATATATATATATATATATATATAATATATATATATATATTATTATATAATATATATATATATATATATAAACATACACATACACACACATATATATGACAGCCCATACATGTACATGTAATTGTATATATATATAACAGTCCATATATATATATATATATATATATATATATATATATATATATTATATATATATATATATATATATATATATATATATGAGGAAAGGAAGACGACACGGAAAATTAATTGACATGTTTTGCTGTAAGGATAGCTTTGACAGAAATGAAATTTTATTTCGCAAAAACAATGTCTACTCGTGACAATGGGATGAGAATCGTGTCACTTTTTTTAAAAAGATTTTTGTTTGTAACCAGCTTTTTATTCATAAATATAAGGCATGAAATTAAATGCGACACGCACTTATACCCCCCCCCCTTGTCACGTGTAGACTTTATTTATTGTGAAATAAAATTTCATATCTGATGAAGCTATCCTTTTAGCGAAACACACCAATTTAATTTTCCGTGTCATCTTCCTTTCATTCATATATATGTATTAGGAATATTAATAACATTTTATTCTTTGCAATACAAACTGTATCCATCTACCAAAACTTTCAAATTTTTAACGGTATCTTGATTAAAAACATATTCTTTTTTCGAACATTTTTAAAATTCTGTTTTGTCTCCAACGGATTTTTCTCTAATCAAAAAATAAAAATTCACTCTGATGAAGGTCGTAGAAAAAATCTCTCTGAGTACGGAATATTTTTACATTTTTCCTATTATTATTATTACTAGCAAATATATGCACCCTCCGGGTGCAAGTATTTAAGTTTTAATGCAGTAGAATATTGTATTAAATTAGAAAGGCTAATGAAACTAAATAAGAATGCAGATAAAATGTTTTGAAACAGAGGGAGTATAATCGAAAAATAGAACAACTAAAACTTACTCTTCCATCAATCTCGTCTTTCATTGTTATTTTTTTCTAATTTAAGTATTTAGTTAAAAGTGAAGAATAAAATGACAGTTATTTTTTCTTGTTAATGGATTTTATTTAAGATTCATTGAAGAGATTTTTGCTTATATTCATTAAAATAAAACAAAACAGTTAGAAATCAAGAAGACAAAGCACATATTTATTAAAATCACATTTTTAATATCAATATGCAAATTAGCCTTCCCATTCACACTGTAAACTGCTATTTTGTTGTATATATAAATATAATTGCATGTTGTTAGTATGTAGATAAGGTTAACAGTATTAATAATGTCAAACAATTTTATTAATAATTGAGGTTTAAATAAAAAATAAAATCATTGAGAATGTGACGTTAATAACTAACGGAATTGTGAAAGTAATAATATAGTTTCGGTTACAGACAGAAAAAGACACAATCTCCATTATAATAAGATTATCATTATTTCAATTTCACCTGATTATTTTAATAATAATAATAGCGTAATCGGTATACATTTTGATAAACGGACCGAAACACATGTGTAAGTGATATCGATTAAAGTGTATTTTTGCAGCATTTTCTCTTTAAATAGGTTTGGTTGAACTCGAGTGACGATTCCTGTCAATCCTTTCAATGTGTCCGGCCATCATTTTGTTGTCAGGGTGGAACTGGTGTAGTAAATCCACCAAAGGTTTCTCTACGAGCGCTTTCGGCATGTCGATCTGCCATCTTCAAGTTGGAAAGACAGATTACTTAAGGCAGCCAACAATAGCATATGTAGCATATGGACAAACAGAAAAACAACAAAAACTAGAAAACAAAAATGGGGAGAAAAACAATTATATGGACACTTCAAACGACAAATCGGAGAGGTTGCACAGGAAAAGACTTGAACATACCACCAGTTTCCTGATGATGGCAGATCGACATGCCGAAAGCACTCGTAGAGACACTTTTGGTGGGTTACTACACCAGTTCCACCCTGACACCAAAAAGATGGCTCTACGAACGACGGGAGAGTCCATTATTATTATTATTATTATTATTATTATTATTATTAACTACTTTTGAGTTTTCACATCAGCATTAGCTGATGGTCTTTCACTGGAATCTGAGTGACAGCAAGTCTCCTCAGGTCTCCAGGACTCTTCTGAGTATTCTGGCAGATTGCAGCAGTGTAGTGTTCTGAATGGTTTCAATTCTTCCTCTGATTCCCAAACTTTCCAAACCCTTTTCCAATCCTTTTGGGACCGTTCCAAGTGCACTAACTACAATTGGTATCACTTTCACTTTCATGTTCCATAACTTTTTCAGTTCTCTGGCAAGGTCCAGATATTTGTCCATTTTTTCATTTTCCTTTAGCTTCACCCTGTGATCTGCTGGAACTGCAAAATCCACCAGTTGACAAGTTCTTTCTTTTTCTGTTTATCAACACTAGGTCTGGTCTTCTTGCTGGGATAAGGTGTTCCGTTCTTATTTCAAAGTCCCAGAGAATTTTATGTGTTTCGTTCTCAAGAACAGATTCTGGTTTATGCATATACCATTTTGTTGTATGGTCAAAATTTAATGTTTTGCATAATTCCCAGTGGATCACCTTCCCAACCCAGTCGTGTCTAGTTTTGTATTCTCGTTGTGCTAGTTTGTTACATTCGCAGAGTATATGCTTTACATGTATATGTTTAATTATTATTATTATTATTATTATTATTATTATTATTATTATTATCATCATCATAAAATTATTATTACTTTTATTATTATTATTATTATTATTATCATTATTATTATAAATATTATTACTTTTATTATTATTATTATTATAAAATTATTATTACTTTATTTATTATATTATTTACTTATTTATTATACTATTATTATTATTATTACTTTTTATATTATTTTATTATTATTATTATTATTATTGATGTTGAACTTTTCTTCTTCTTCTTCTTTATCATCATCACCATCATCATCATCCTCATCATCCTCTTTTTGTATTCCTATACTTATTATTAGATTAATTGTAGCGTTAATAAATCTATAATTATGATTATTCCTATTATTCCTATGTATCCTTTTTTTTCTTCCTTCTCAACAATCATCTTTTAAACATTATGAGCATTTGTGCGAATGCAGAGATTATTTCTTCTCTTATTAATAATATCAACCTGAATTCTTCCCCCTGATTTTCCTGTCATTATTATTATTATTATTATTATTATTATTATTATTATTATTATTATTATTATTATTATCTGGAGTTGTTGGTATTTTCTCATCGCCCTGACTCGGCTGAAAAGAAGGTCGGATTCAGGCATATTTTCCGATCCAGTCATCAACATCCCTGGGCGGATGTTTTCAAATAATTTCAACAACTGTGAAAAGCCTATTCACGTCGTCCTTTTTCTTTTCACTTTCTTCGATATTATTTTTCTGTTTATTCTTTTTTTTTCTTTTTTTCTTTTTAATTATTTTTTGGTTCCATTTGCGAACCTTATAATTCTATAACAGCCAAATTCCTGTCTCGTTAAGATAATCGTGTTTTGATGAAAACGAATGTCAGTTACTCAGTATGTCAGCCAGCGCGCCAAACTGTCTAGCAGTGCAGGGCGCCCAGAACCCCGAAAAATAAATTACATACATACATACGTTTATAGATGTAGAATTAAACAAAAGGCACATCTCCTGTTTAACAATTTTATTTTTGATCTTTTATAATTGTCTGGCCAACTTTTTCATGTTTGGGTGGAATTGGTGGATAAGTCCAGCAAAGTTCAGTTCCCGAGTACTTTCGGCACTTCAGTTTTTTTTTAATTATATTAATGGGGAGGCTGGAAGGAGAAGAATTGGTGAGAAAGGTGTTATAGTACTCGGGAACTGAACTTTGATGGACTTATCCACCAATTCCACCCAAACATTAAAAAAAGATCAAAAATAAAATTATTAAACAGGAGATGTGCCTTTTGTTTAATTCTACATGTATAAATGAAAGAATGCTGTCCAAATACACATATTACATACATACATGCATACATAGCAATAGCGTAATCTTTACAGATCCCTACTGTCCCCCACAATCCTACAAGACCACAACCAGAACCTTTCATTCATCTTCTCCCTGTGATCTGCAAGATCTGAAAAGTCTACTAGTTGACAAGTTCTCTCCTTTTGTTTTTGGTTTATCAATACTAGGTCTGGTCTCCTGGCTGGATAGAGTGATCCGTCTTTATCTCGAAGTCTCCGAGAATTTCATGAGTTACATTCTCAAGAACAGATTCTGGTTTATGCATATACCATTTTGTTGTATGATCAAAATTTATTTTTTTTGCATAAACCAGAATCTGTTCTTGGAATGTAACTCATGAAATTCTCGGAGACTTCGAGATAAAGACGGATCACTCTATCCCAGCCAGGAGACCAGACCTAGTATTGATAACCAAAAACAAAAGGAGAGAACTTGTCAACTAGTAGACTTTTCAGATCTTGCAGATCACAGGGAGAAGATGAAGGAAAGGTTCTGGTTGTGGTTCTTGTAGGATTGTGGGGGACAGTAGGGATCTGTAAAGATTACGCTATTGCTATGTATGCATGTATGTATGTAATATGTGTATTTGGACAGCATTCTTTCATTTATACATGTAGAATTAAACAAAAGGCACATCTCCTGTTTAATAATTTTTATTTTGATTTTTTTTAATGTTTGGGTGGAATTGGTGGATAAGTCCATCAAAGTTCAGTTCCCGAGTACTATAACACCTTTCTCACCAATTCTTCTCCTTCCAGCCTCCCCATTAATATAAATTAAAAAAAAACTGAAGTGCCGAAAGTACTCGGGAACTGAACTTTGGCTGGACTTATCCACCAATTCCACCCAAACATGAAAAAGTTGGCCAGACAATTATAAAAGATCAAAAATAAAATTGTTAAAACAGGAGATGTGCCTTTTGTTTAATTCTACATCTATAAACGTATGTATGTATGTAATTATTTTTCGGGGGTTCTGGGCGCCCTGCACTGCTAGACAGTTTGGCGCGCTGGCTGACATACTGAGTAACTGACATTCGTTTTTCATCAAAACACGATTATCTTAACGAGACCAGGAATTTGGCTGTTATAGAATTATAAGGTTCGCAAATGGAACCAAAAAAAATTTAAAAAGAAAAAAAGAAAAAAAAAGAATAAACAGAAAAAAATAATATCGAAGAAAGTGAAAAGAAAAAGGACGACGTGAATAGGCTTTTCACAGTTGTTGAAATTATTTGAAACATCCGCCCAGGGATGTGATGACTGGATCGGAAAATATGCCTGAATCCGACCTTCTTTTCAGCCGAGTCAGGGCGATGAGAAAATACCAACAACTCCAGATAATAATAATAATAATAATAATAATAATAATAATAATAATAATAATAATAATAATAATAATAATGACAGGAAAATCAGGGGGAAGAATTCAGGTTGATATTATTAATAAGAGAAGAAATAATCTCTGCATTCGCACAAATGCTCATAATGTTTAAAAGATGATGTGTGAGAAGGAAGAAAAAAGAAGGATACATAGGAATAATAGGAATAATCATAATTATAGATTTATTAACGCTACAATTAATCTAATAATAAGTATAGGAATACAAAAGAGGATGATGAGGATGATGATGATGGTGATGATGATAAAGAAGAAGAAGAAGAAAAGTTCAACATCAATAATAATTAATAATAATAATAATAATAATAATAATAAAAGTAATAATAATAATAATAATAATAATAATAATAAAAGTAATAATAATTTTATAATAATAATAATAAAAGTAATAATAATTTATAATAATAATAATAATAAATAATAATAATTTTATAATAATAATGATAATAATAATAATAATAATAATAAAAGTAATAATAATTTTATGATGATGATAATAATAATAATAATAATAATAATAATAATAATAATAATAATTAAACCATATACATGTAAAGCATATACTCTGCGAATGTAACAAACTAGCACAACGAGAATACAAAACTAGACACGACTGGGTTGGGAAGGTGATCCACTGGGAATTATGCAAAGATTAAATTTTGACCATACAACAAAATGGTATATGCATAAACCAGAATCTGTTCTTGAGAACGAAACACATAAAATTCTCTGGGACTTTTGAAATAAGAACGGAACACCTTATCCCAGCAAGAAGACCAGACCTAGTGTTGATAAACAGAAAAAGAAAGAACTTGTCAACTGGTGGATTTTGCAGTTCCAGCAGATCACAGGGTGAAGCTAAAGGAAAATGAAAAAATGGACAAATATCTGGACCTTGCCAGAGAACTGAAAAAGTTATGGAACATGAAAGTGAAAGTGATACCAATTGTAGTTAGTGCACTTGGAACGGTCCCAAAAGGATTGGAAAAGGGTTTGGAAAGTTTGGGAATCAGAGGGAAGAATTGAAACCATTCAGAACACTACACTGCTGCAATCTGCCAGAATACTCAGAAGAGTCCTGGAGACCTGAGGAGACTTGCTGTCACTCAGATTCCAGTTGAAAGACCATCAGCTAATGCTGATGTGAAAACTCAAAGTAGTTAATAATAATAATAATAATAATAATAATAATAATAATGGACTCTCCCGTCGTTCGTAGAGCCATCTTTTTGGTGTCAGGGTGGAACTGGTGTAGTAACCCACCAAAAGTGTCTCTACGAGTGCTTTCGGCATGTCGATCTGCCATCATCAGGAAACTGGTGGTATGTTCAAGTCTTTCCTTGCTGGCAACCTCTCCGATTTGTCGTTTGAAGTGTCCATATAATTGTTTTTCTTCCCCATTTTTGTTTTCTAGTTTTTTGTTGTTTTTCTGTTTGTCCATATGCTACATATGCTATTGTTGGCTGCCTTAAGTAATCTGTCTTTCCAACTTGAAGATGGCAGATCGACATGCCGAAAGCGCTCGTAGAGAAACCTTTGGTGGATTTACTACACCAGTTCCACCCTGACAACAAAATGATGGCCGGACACATTGAAAGGATTGACAGGAAATCGTCACTCGAGTTCAACCAAACCTATTTAAAGAGAAAATGCTGCAAAAATACACTTTAATCGATATCACTTACACATGTGTTTCGGTCCGTTTATCAAAATGTATACCGATTACGCCTATTATTTTATTATTAAAATAATCAGGTGAAATTGAAATAATGATAATCTTATTATAATGGAGATTGTGTCTTTTTCTGTCTGTAACCGAAACTATATTATTACTTTCACAATTCCGTTAGTTATTAACGTCACATTCTCAATGATTTTATTTTTTATTTAAACCTCAATTATTAATAAAATTGTTTGACATTATTAATACTGTTAACCTTATCTACATACTAACCACATTGCAATTATATTATATATTACAACAAAATAGCAGTTTACAGTGTGAATGGGAAGGGCTAATTTGCATATTGATATTAAAAATGTGATTTTTAAATAAATATGTGCTTTGTCTTCTTGATTTCTAACTGTTTTGTTTTATTTTAATGAATATAAGCAAAAAATCTCTTCAATGAATCTTAAATAAAAATCATTAACAAGAAAAAATAACTGTCATTTTATTCTTCACTTTTAACTAAATACTTAAATTAGAAAAAAATAACAATGAAAGACGAGATTGATGGAAGAGTAATTTAGTTGTTCTATTTTTCGATTATACTCCCTCTTTTCAAAACATTTTATCTTGCCATTCTTATTTTAGTTTTCATTAGCCTTTTCTATTTAATACAATATTCTACTGCATTAAACTTAAATTACTTGCACCCGGAGGGTTGCATATATTTGCTAGTATAATAATAATAGGAAAAAAAATGTAAAAATATTCCGTACTCAGAAGATTTTTTTCTACGACCTTCATTCAGAGTGAATTTTTATTTTTTGATTAGAGAAAAAATCGTTGGAGACAAAACAGAATTTTTAAAAATGTTCGAAAAAAAGAATATGTTTTTAATTCAAAGATACCGTTAAAATTTTGAAAGTTTTTGGTAGATGGATACAGTTTTATTGCAAGAATAAAATGTTATTAATATTCCTAATACATATATATGAATGAAAGGAAGATGACACGGAAAATTAAATTGGTGGTTTCGCTAAAAAAGGATAGCTTCATCAGATATGAAATTTTATTCACAATAAATAAGTCTACACGTGACAAGGGGGGGGGGATATAAGTGCGTGTCCGCATTTAATTTCATGCCTTATATTTATGAATAAAAAAGCTGGTTACAAACAAAAATCTTTTAAAAAAGTGACACGATTCTTCATTCCCATTTGTCACGAGTAGACATTGTTTTTTGCGAAATAAAATTTCATTTCTGTCAAAGGCTATTCCTTACAGCAAAACATGTCAATTTAATTTTCCGTGTCGTCTTCCTTTCCTCATAATATATATATATAATATATATATATATATATATATATATATATATATTATATATATATATATATATATATATATATATGGACTGTTATATATATATACAATTACATTGTACATGTATGGGCTGTCAATATATAGTGTGTGTTGTGTATGTATGTATATATATATATATATATATATATATAATCATATATATATATATATATATATATATATATATATTATATATTATAGTATGTGTGTGTTCCTGGGAATTTATTGCTATGATGTGCACTCCATATTTATAAGCATGCAAAATATATAAATAATAATATATATATAAATGTATATCTATGGATATTATTAATATATATATATATATATATATATGTATATAAATATATATATATATATATATATATATATATTATGGATTGAAAATTTATATATATATAATATTAATATATAATGGATGAATATATTATATATATATATATGGATTGAAAATATATATTATATATATATATTATGGATTGAAATAATAGATATATATATATATATATGGATGAAATATATATATATATATAATATATGGATTGAAATTATATATATATATATATAGTATGGATTGGAAATATATATATATGATATATATATTGGATTGGGAAATATATATTATATATATATTATGGATTGAATATCTATATATATATATATATATGGATGGAAATAATATATATATATCTATATAAGATTGTCATATATATATTATATATCTAATTAATGATTGTCATATTTATATATATATATATATTATATATATATATATATATATATATAAATAGATATATATAGTGGTCTGTTTGTGTAGAATTAAACAAAAAGCACAAGTTCCTTGTTTAACAATTTATTTTTGATCTTTTCCAATTTTCTGGCAACTTTCTTGGGTGGAGTGGATGGATTAAGTCCACCAAAGTTCAGTTCCCGCCAGTACTTTCGGCACTTCGAAGCGCCATCTCAGGGGGTGATGTATTTCCATTTTTTTGTTTTGTTTTGTTTTTGTGCCTTTTGTTTAATTTCTGCATGTATAAAAATTGATAAGAATGCTGCCCAAATACACACACATATATATATGTTATATGTTGGTATATATACATATATAGTATATATATAAATTATATTATATATATATATTATATATTATATATATATATATATATAGTGTGTTGTTGCGTGTTCCGGGGGAGTGTGTGGATATATGCTTATAAGTGCATTGCCTATTTATTAATATATATATAATATATATATAGAATATAATATATATGTGTATATGTATATATATATATCCAAACTTGTCATATATATATATATATAATATATATATGTATATGTATATAATATATCCAAACTGTCATATGATCGGTAGGTACTTGGCGCTCCACCTTCAGATCTGAAAATAATTTCTTCCTTGGTCTTAGTAGCTATGAAAGGGGATAG
>CM042172.1:66243587-66251839 GCA_023376005.1 Doryteuthis pealeii | reverse complement strand
CACGGTGGACACAATCATATCATCTCAGCCTTCACGGCATTTCCTATGCACACACGCGCATGACATCTTACACATACGCACAAACAAAAATAATGCACACGTAGAAGCAAAACAAATATCCGCATCATGTAAAACACGCAAAACACGAGAATACAGTTAAAAAAACGCACACATTTGACCATTTACACCAATTTCTGTCACTTTTCAAAGAACCATTTCGTCTTACCTGATGAATGCTATTCAGCAAGAAACCGCTGGTTGTAATACCGTTCCCGTAATTAAATAAATAAAAAGCAAAAACTTTTAATTGTTTGATTTCTCATTGAACTAATATAATATATGTATATATTATATATATATATATATATATATATTATTATATTATATATATGAGAGTAGGTTTGCACTTCTGCCTGTTCGAATGAGCTTGTGTACATAGGTAGTTGAATTAAGCAAATTTTGTATTCTACTTCATCTCATGAATTTTTATCTATTCATTTTCTGTTCTCCTCCCAAACATTTAAGTGCTCTTCTCTCTTTACGCGCTCTCTATCTATCTTCTCATCAATATGTTTATATAATATATATATAAATATATATATATTATATAATATATTTATATATATATATATACAACACACAATGTATTTTTATATAGATATTGTTATATCTTCATTCATTTTTCTCTCATGTACAGTCATTTCATTTTTCTCCAGATAGTCTCTATTCTCTATACCTAGAAAAAAGGGTGAATGTTCACCAGAATATTGGAATTAATCAACAGCGACGAACAACAGTTGGATATTTAAATTCTGCTTTTGTTCTGTTGTTTTTTTTGTTTGTTTGTATGTTTTTTTCCCATGATTCAAAATACAAAAAAAACAACGTTCACAAGAACAAAGTTCAGTTACATAACATATATATATATATATATATATATATATATATATATATATAATATAATATTATATATATATATCATGTTTATCTATCTGTCAATCCATCTATCTATCTCCCTTATATTTTTTACATTTTGCCTAGCAATGTGTGTATGTATATATCGTTATTTTCTACACTTCGCCTTACAATCAAGTGTTCCTTCCCCCACTCACGCTCTCTCTCCCCCTTCTCCCCCCTCTCTCTCTCTCAACACACACACACACACACTCTCTCTCTCTCGCTCTCTTTCTTCTTTCTCTCTCTTTCTCTCTTGCACCCTCTCTCGTTTTAGCTTATTCTATTTCTCTCATTCCCTCTTTCTCTTATTCATTTATATATCTACCTATCTTATGTTTGTACACAGTGAATTCATGTGGTTCTATCCAACTACCTAAATAAACCCTGTTTCAAGACTAGTTCTTTAGATCATCATTATTATTATTATTATTATTATTATTATTATTATTATTATTATTATTATTATTATTATTATTCCATCTTTTCAAAATATCGTTTTTTGTTGGTGGCATTGTAGTTGTCATTATTATTATTATTATTATTATTATTATTATTATTACTACTACATCATTCCCGTTTTTATTTTATTATTTTTTTCGTTTGTGTAGTATATTTGTAGATTTATTTTTATTTTATAATCCGATTCGTTTAAATCCTTTACAAAGTAAATCGCTTGGGCTTGGTGCTAAGTCTTTGAGAAAGTGGATCAAAGAGGCCAGATTGGAGACAAAGCGGGGGGAAACAACAAAGGGGGGAAAACAAACAAAGGGGGAAAAAAGGAACAAAGAAGGAAATAAATAACATCCGAAACAAAAAAAACAAAACAAAAACAAACAAAAAACATACAAGTAAACAAAGGATAAAACAATAACATCATTATCATAAACAATTCGACCAAATATAGTAATTAAGAAGAAGAAAGAAAAAAAACTAATCTTAATAATGATGATAATTTTGATAGTCACGTGACTTTTATAGAATTCTATATGTGAGTAACTGTGACCTCAGATGCATTTTTTCGTCAGTTTTGTCTGGGAATTTTCATTAGTGACAACAAGTCACCTCTTTGATCTGCAATATAATATATATATATATATTATATATATATATATATATACATATATTATCAAGCCTAAAAGATAGTTTAGATTATTCAAAATTAATAACAATTTTGATAGTACAACTATCAATATATATATTATATATATATATATATATATATATTATATATATATATATATATATATATATTAAAAGCGAGACAACGGAAACATTCCAACAGTTTCATCAATATATCATCTATCTATCTATCTATCTATCTATCTATCTACCTATCTATCTATATATATATATATATATATGTGTGTGTTGTGTGTGTTGTGTGTGTGTGTGTGTGTGTGTGTGTTAAAAGCGAGACAACGGGAAACATTCTAACAGTTTCACATCTGGAAGATGGCACAGGGACATGCCGAAAGTGCTCGTAAAAGAAACCTTTGGTGGATTGCTGCACCAATTCCATACTGACATCAAAAAGATAGCCAGACAGTTAAAAAGGATGAAAAAAACTCCTCCGACAAGAATCGTAGGTAGCGTTTAAAAATAACATGTTTAATATATTAATATATATATATATATATATTATATATATATATATATATATATATATATATAAACTGTATTGCCGAAAGCGCTCGTATCGAAACCTTTGGTGGACTGTTACACCAGTTCCAACCCGACACCACCAAAAAGATGGCCCGAAAATTAGAAAGGATCCATCCAAAACTCATCCGACAAGAATTGTCTGCACAGTTCAACAAAACGTGTGTAATATATATATATATATATATATATTATTATATATATATATATATATATATAACCGTTACAAAATGTGTATCCGTATTATTTGTCAAAAATTGCAAATGTTCCTCAGCAGTAAACAGCGTGTCTTTTTTGTCTTACTTAGATGGTTTGTGTGATAGGAGTTAAGTGGCCGTACAGTTGACTGTTGGTGGGGTACTGTTTTCAGGATTTGTTCAATTTACCATGAAGTATCCGTTTATAGTTCGCATCTATTTTTTCCTGTCGTTCTGTTAAAGTATAACTGTTTAAGCCATGAAGTAACACTGATACGGCCTCAGCTTAAAATAAATTCCACTTTATCTTATCAATTTTTTCTTGGTTTAATGGCATATCAACTTTCGTGGATTATTTAATACCAATGCCATATTTGTGGAAGAAAAATTCTAGTGCAATTTAACCCCTATCTGGTGGGATGCGAGATACCTTTCCTAAGTGTACTAAACCGAAAATGAACCCAATAGCGCGATTGATTTCGAAGTCGCTTACTCCGATGTCGCAGTCCAGCATGTTACCTACTACTCCACGTTCGGTCAGTAAATTACATTTATTTCTATGTGTGGACTTAAATGAGGAAGAGCCTTTCTGTGATTCATCCAAAAGTATTGGCGATAATATTTGATAGATATTGATAGATTACACAAGCAGTCAACCAGAAATTATCCTTGAGAATTATTGACTAAATAGGAGATACCAGATATCCTCAATTTCGTTCTCCATCAAATTGGTAAACCTCTCAAACTTGATTCTTTATATAGGAAATACGTTTATATTGTTAGTCATTGTTCTGTCTATTATTTATCCATATGATCAATCATCTGTCTGTAACAATTAATGTCTTTCCTAACCTGCTGTTATTATCATGATCTATCTAATTATTGAGCAGGTTAATAACGTCTGAACTTGAGTCTTAAGCGTAAGTGTACCGGAAGTGATGATGTAAAAAACAAAACAAAAACAAACAAAAAAGAAGGAAGAAAAAAATAATGCCTATTTTATAAAATACTCTATTTGGAAATATTTGGTCCTTGCTTTCAGGATGATGTTCTTCTTTTCTTTTTTTTTTTTTTCTTTTTTTTTTTTTTTTGTTTTTACGGCATATCAACCTCGGTGGGTCATTTAATGCCAATAAAGTTTTGAAATAAATCAATTCTTAATGGATTATACAATTTGTTTATAAAATACATTTTTCTATTTAACCCATAGTTGGGACCCTAACAGGTACTACCACTCCGGGTCAGAGTGGACCAGGGAGCAATAGTGATGAAGGGGTGCTCCACATTTCCCAAACCTCCAAAACTGGAACCTCACCATCAGATAGAGTTTAACGTCATTCCCAGGACATGTAGACCCGCAGCCGCTGCCTTCTAGCACCCATATGATAAAAAGGGGTTGGGGCTTGCCATAAGGGCAATAGAGTTGGGGAAATCATATAGGTGCTAGGGCTTGAAGTGACCTGCCGATTGATCGGAGGGGGCCTCTCCGACCGCCCGTCTAGCCCAAGATAGGGCCAAAGTGGAATATTGCATGTCATGAACTGCTCATCCACCTGGGCTCCATCCTTAAGCATCACGGGTCGCCACCCACGGCCAACAGGTGGCCCCATTGGAGGAGTCTTACTCCTCTGCAGAGGTGCAGTTGTTGCATTCTAACGCCCCAGCCGACAGGGCGGAGAATGATGTTCGCATCGGCCTGAAAATCAAAGAGGTAAAATCACTAGCAATGCTGTGCTAGCTCGGGACGCTAGTCAATAAACTAAATGCAGTTATTGCCAACCACTAAGCGCCTAATGCTCACGCTGGTGTTCTTGACTCATATCAACCAAGGAATTATATAAAAATCCAGTTAGAAATGCGTATATATTGTCCCATTTCTCCAAACTCTATAAACATTGTGTTACTTTAACGTTTTTAACATATCTATGTAAAATGGAGATTCGGCGTCTGTCTGTCTTTAATGGAAACAACGTCACTGTTTACGTCACAAAACCCTTAGGAATTGCATAACTTTATCAATGAGTATTTGTTTGAATAATGTTGGATATAAAGTGTGCTCTAGTTCCCTGTCTGGATTTATAGACTAGGCGAGATCTTGTGGTCTATTCCTTGGCCAATCACTGACCATACTGCGTGGCTGATACATTACTTAAGCACTGATTCTTTCACAGTATACTTGCGACCATTGACGAAGGAACTTAGGATTCTCTACCTAAGAAGATTAGCAAAGGATTCATTATTGAAGTACTCTTTACCAGGAACGGAGAAATCTTTACCAGAGGAACCAAAGGATTCATTATCGAAGGACTCTTTACTAGGAACTGAGAACTCTTTACGAGAGTAACCACAGGATATATTATCGAAGGACTCTTTACCAGGAACTGAGAACTCTTTATCAGAGTAACCAAAGGATTCATTATCGAAGGACTCTTTACCAGGAACTGAGAACGCTTTACCAGAGTAACCAAAGGATTCATTATCGAAGGACTCTTTACCAGTAACTGAGAACTCTTTACCAGAGTGACCAAATGATTCATTATCGAAAGACTCTTTACTAGGAACTGAGGACTCTTTACCAGAGAAACCAAATGATTCATTATCGAAGGACTCTTTACCAGTAACTGAGGACTCTTTACCAGAGAAACCAAATGATTCATTATCGAAGGACTCTATACCAGTAACTGAGGACTCTTTACCAGAGGAACCAAAGGATTATTTATCAAAGGACTCTTTACCAGGAACTGAGGACTCTTTACCAGAGGAACCGAATGATACATTATCGAGGGGCTCTTTACCAGGAACTGAGAACTTTTTACCAGAGGAACCAAAGGATTCATTATCGAAGAAATCTTTACCAGGGATCCAATTCCACCGGACAAGTGCTCCTGCTTTAAGGCCAAAAAATGACCCATAAAATCTTAACAGTATTTAATTCATAGTCAAAATCATTGATGAATTTACCTCAGTAACAAAGGTACGTTAGATTATCACGCTAACCATTGCACGATGTCACGCATCCACATTGTTGACGTCCACGAAGCTAAATTTCTTTATCACAAGGCCAGAAATATACAGCCCTGTCGGTGAGGCTTAGAATATGCCAACTGTAGGATTCTTGTTGAAATAGTCTGCTAAATAAATTCTGGCATATTCCTCGTTTCCTAAAATCCTAAGAAAAATGTTTAATAGCACTAAACGACTATGACACTTCAAAGAATTCTATTTAAAACTAGAAGTGGCTACCCGGCGTCGTCTGTGTAGATAGGGGGGGGGATTTTTTAAAAGTTAGTCTCGCAGATCCATTATTACTTATCACAAGTTAGATCCTCACTGGATGTCCCATAAAATACCCACGTAAATATATAACAATCTAGTAAGAAATTTTAATTCAATAATTTACAATTAAAAAAAACCAACATAAATGAGGCGATTAATTCAATCAATCAACATCATATTTTAATTACCTTCTGTTACTATACAAATTGTAATTTTTAAATATCTTCCCAAATATAAATAAAATCTGCCCTTTATATAAGTATTAAAATGTTTGCAATTGTATTCTAAAACAAAGAATTTTCATTACTCGATAGATTTAAACACCTACAATAAAAAAGATTGCTTTTCTGTTTATGTGGGAGACTTAATACATTTAATAAAGAATAACTATTAATAGTACTGCTACTAAGAGACAAGAATATTATAATGTTTTAATAATCAGGACATTTTTAATGTCTTAGATTAAAAATGATAAGAAAAGGCAGGGTACAAAAAAAAAAAAAGGATTTTGCTAGCAAATAAATTTCCATAAGGATATTTTCTCAAGATGCTGTTATATACTGAGGTTTTCACATTACCAAATTGGATTTATTAGAAACCTGAAGATTAAACGGCCTGGACGGTATGCAAGGTTTACCAAAAAAGATGCTGGAGAATTGCAAAGAGTTGTCTCTTCATCACTAGCAATAGTCACCAGTTTCTGTAAACATGCAAAATTGAGAAAGAAAGATAGAAAAAGAAAACAAGTATATGTAGGGAAATGGCTGCATTCTACAGGGTCGTCTGAAAAGCTTGTCAAAGGTACATATTGTTTTCACTTTTATTATTTTTTATTTCAATGATATAATATATAAATTGAATAATTATTTTACCTCTAAAAGACATTAAAAAATGAATTATTTTCTAGAATATCGATTTGTATTATGCAATTATTTAACCTTTAAAAGTCGGAGTGATAATACTTTTAGACCACCCAGTAGGATGAAATAGTTGGGTATTTCCTACAAATGCAAACGATTCACGTTCGTTTCAGAGAAGCCAGAAAATCTCCTGATAATTTTCAAGGTAAAAAGACCTATAAGAGAATTGACGCAACACAATCTTTATACCCTAATTTTCTTCTATTAAACTTTAAGCTAAATTAAGCTAAACTTAATAATCATCAATTACGTCTTGGTAAAAAAAGAAAGATTGTACCGAGTAACCACGAAAGAAAAAGGTGCATAGAGAAAGAGAGAGAAGAAAGAGAAAGAAGAGACAGGGAAACTGAGTTGCATCTACCTTGTTTCCTCATGATGCTGGATATCCTTTTAAAACAGGTAAGTTTGGCACAAGGCCAAGAATGTGAGTCACTCAGTGAGAATCAAACTCATTAACAATATGTAATGATAAAGAAAGAGTAAAAACTTAAGAGTTGATATTTGTATAATTTTTTAATACAAATGCTTAAATAGTATTTTAATGAATCCAACCCTTCATTCAATCCACGCGGGTACATTGTTCTCATTCAATTTTACCGAGAATTTTTACTAATGTACGATTTTTTATCTTGACTCATATTGCATTTTTTGTTGTTGTTGTTGTACAGATAACAATAAAGATGAGGACAATAGTCCAAATAATCCAAATGATACAAATAATCAAGCTTCATCTCAAAAATTCACAGAAATAAAGTTGATTTTTTTTTTTAATACAAATGCTTAAATAATATTTTTATGTTTAAATTTTGATTTAACTTGAACTAATTTAAATGAATTTTAATAATGATAATAATAATAATAATAAAGTCGTCAGGGCGGCCTAATGTTGGTATCAGCCCGACAATGTGGGAGTCTATCCCCTTATAATGTTGTATACCCTTTCTTACTTCTTACTCTGGTCGTATTTTCTTCTGGCCGGCTTTGCTATTCTGATCGTCTATCATCTTGGTCTGGTCTAGCGTCTGATGTTGACTTTCTTGGGGACCTCGGGTCTGGTTTCTGTTAGGGATCACTCCTTATCAGAAGCCCTGTGTCATTGTTAGTTTTTAGGTAATAAATACAAGACTTTGATTTACGTTGATGTTACTTTATTTGTAAATCCCCAAACCAGACATCTGCGCAGATGACAGGATGCGCATAGAAATGCGACTTACACCTTCGAACTCCTACCTGCTAACTGACT
>CM042172.1:66218587-66238587 GCA_023376005.1 Doryteuthis pealeii | reverse complement strand
TGCCTGTCCAGTATTGTCAACTAGACGATGACACTCACCCCACCATGCTACCATACCACCCTGGGGCATTAAAATGCACCGAATGCACCTCTGTTGTGGGGTAAGACTCCCTCGATGAGACCACCTGTTGGTCGTGGGTGACGACTCGTGATTCTTAATGATAGAACCTAGGCGATTGAGCAGTCCTTGACTGGCAATACTCCACTTTGGCCCTTTCTTGGGCTAGACAGGCGGTCGGAGAGGCTCCCTCCGATTAATCGGCTGGTCACTTTATATATTCCATATATATATATATATATATATATATGGAATGTTGTATATTTTGGCAGCAAGTTATTTCTTAAGCAGGTGTTATTAAACAACACGTAAATTTTCTTCATTATTTGAATTTGTATATTTTATGGCCATCTTTCTGATGTTTGGATCCAGTTGAAATAGGGTTATTCCTATACTGTCTGTCCGAGCGCTTTCTACTGCTTCTTCAGTCGTCCTCATGGGGTATATGATTTGGTGTTAGTTTTTTTTTTTTAGTTATTTCATCTATAGAAGACCTTGTGTCCAGTGGGATGAGTAGGGAAAATACCCTTAAAGCTAGCAATATTAGTAGGACACAACCCTCCTCTATATTGGCCCTGTGTCGTACTTAGGTAAGCTTAGTAAATACTGAAAGAGCTTTTCTATAAGATCGGCCGCTTACCTTAATGTCAGTAATGATAAAGATGATGTTAATATCTTAGTGATGTGTATTGTTTTGAAACTTCGAAAGAATGACTTCTTAAGAACTACACTAGATTTCATTCAGGGTATTATTTTTCTTTGTTTCTTTATTTTTTTTATTTTTTTTTAAACCCCGTATTAATTCCAACATTAGCTGCAGCTTCTTTGATTAATTCCGAAATTTCCATGTATTGTAATATTTCTTTTTTTTGTTTTGTTTTTGTTTGATTTGCAGCATTGTTTCGACTTCTTTTAATCCGTCGTAAGGGTCTTTGTTGTATTTTGTTGTATTTTGTTTTCGTTTTAATCTCATTAAAACAACATATACCTCGTGTCCATTATTCTCGGCTCCGTCGGCATCATAGCCTTATCCAATAATAGGGATCAATCGTCAATTTATCTCTCTCGCCTACGCCCTCTCTCTCTCTCTCTCTCTCTCTCTCTCTCTCAGTTTCTTTCTCTCTCTCTCTCTCCTCTTTCCTCTCTCTTCTCTCTCTCTCTCCTTTCTCTCTCTCTCGCTCTCTCGCTCTCTCCTCCCCCTCTCTCTGTCTCTCTGTCTCTCTCTCTCTCTCTCTCTCTCTCGCTTCTCTCTCTCTCTTTCTCTCTCTCTCTCTCTCTTTCTCTCTCTCTCTCTCTCTCTCTCTCTCTCTCTCTTTCTCTCTGTATCTCTCTCTTTCTCTCTGTCCCTCTGTCCCTCTCCCTCTCTCTCTCCTGCACACTCATACACACACACACACTCTCTCTCTCTCTCTCTCTCTCTCTCTCTCTCTCTAGCCTACGCTATTTCGCCTTCTCTCTCTCTTTTTCTCCTCTTTTATCTCTTTCGCTCTGTCCCTCTCTCTCTCTCTCTCTCTCTCTCTCTCTCTAGCCTACGCTATTTCGCCTTCTCTCTCTCTCTCTTTCTCTCTCTTATCTCTTTCGCTCTGTCCCTCTCTCTTCTCTCTGTCTCTGTCCCTCTCCCTCTCTCTCTAGCCTACGCTCTTTCGCCTTCTCTCTCTCTCTCTCTCTCTAGCCTACGCTCTTTCGCCTTCTCTCTCTCTCTCTCTCCTCTCTCTCTCTTTCTCTCTGCTCTGTCCCTTTCTCATTCTCCCTCCCATTTTCTCTGTGTTTATATCTCATTTTTATTATTTATTTTTAATCTTAAATTTTTAATTTTAACTGCAAACTAAAAATCCTGTATATCTGTGTTTGCGTGGCTTTGAAAGTGCATTCTCTTAGCTCTGTTTTCCTTGCTACTATTTCCTTGTTCCTCCGTAAGACAACGCATATATCTTTATCAACAGCCAGTTGTTTATTGCCTGATTTAATTCATAAAAAAAAAGTTCGTTTGCAAATTCAATAAACAAACAATATTATTAATATTTCTGTTTTGTACATTTTTACTGTGTGGTTTTGTTTTGTTTTGTTTTGCTGCTTTCGAGCTTCCATAAAAAAAAATCTCATCAATAAACGAAATATAACAAATCTAAATATTTCAATACAAAAGGAATTAAGATTTCACTTAGAATAAAAACAAAAAAGACCAATTGGATAAAAATTAGATAGAATTTTGTTCAAGAGATTATTAAGAGAATTAGAAGGGCTACTTGGTGTTACCCGGGTGGAGTAAATAAAATCATATATTGTGTTGTAAGAAACGTGTTCTATAATAAAGTGGTACCTTGACTTACGAGGCGTGTCTGAAAAGTAATGAGACTGTTGTCACAAACAATTAATTTAAAATCCTAACAAATAATGTTTATTTTTTCATAAATAATATTTGTCTTTGGCGTAATGAATTTGGGAAACTTAGATAGTTTTGGTGAATTTATTAACATACGCGTATCTGAAGCTTGCTCGTACCCCAAATTTTAGTTCACATCAGAAAGCAATGCATCGGCTGAGTAACACCTCGGAAAACTCGTGCGTTCCGGTATTCGTACGATGTGTGACTGCAAAGCAATGAGACTGCTGTCAGAGACAATTCATTTAAAATCCAAACAATAAATTGAATGTTTACTCCGTCAAAGTAGTCCCCTTTTGAATCTATTACATTTTCCCATTCATCTCTGTCGCGCTTCTCTGCCCTGCTGGAAGGATTCTTCTGGTATGTCTCTTAGCTCCGTTGTTACGGATCTCTTGATGTCCACAACGTATTCAAAACGGGTCCCCTTAATGTGCTCCACCAGCTTGGAAAAAATAAAAAAATTACGCACTTCCCAATCTGAAGGGGCTCATCAAGGGTACCCATTTTGAATGCGTTGAGGCCATCAAGAGGTCTGTAAGGACGGAACTGAGAGGCATACCGGAAGAATACTTCTTACAGAGCAGCGAAGCCTGACAGAGAAGCACGGACAAGTTTATTAGATTCAAGAGGGGACTATTTTGGAAAAGAAAACATTTAGTTTGTTTTTTTTATTATTTTAAATGAATTGTTTGTGACAACAGTCTCATTACTTTTCAGACACATCGTACGAATGCCGGAACTCTCGAGTTTTCCAAGCTGTTACTGTTTCCGATTCATTGCTTTGTGATGTGAAATAAAATGTGGGGTACGGGTGAGCTTCAGATACGCGTATCTTAATAAATTCACTAAAAATATCTAAGTTTCCAAATTCATTACGCCAAAGAAAGATATTATCTATGAAAAAAAATAGATAAACGTCTTACAGCTCGTCGTTCATTATATCCTATTTTAGTATTATCTGCGTTATTCGGACTATTGTCGCTATTGAAGTCAGTCAGTTTGACAGTCAACAATTGGTTTGACTGACCAAGCCTAACATGAAGTTACTAGTTCATTAATGAGCCCACTATAACAGCTTAAATAATTCCTGCCACTGCTGCCAGGAAGAGTCCATTAAGCTGAGGAGGTGTTTGACTGTCCTACTGTCCAATAGTTAATAATCTGTAACAGTCATTTCCAGACTGCAGGTTCAATCCTGGCTAAGGGTGAAAGTAACACAGAATGACAATTATCAGTATTCTACAGTCGCCATCTTCATTGTTATTTGTACAACGTTTCTGCCGATATACACTCCGGCCTTCTTCAGGCATTTCTTCTCGGACTCGGGAACCGACTCGGACTCGGAAACCTTCTTAGTTAGGTTCAAAGTTCTGTGATGGCTCCCGAATACGACAAGAAAGTTCCCGAGTTCGAAAAGAAGGTTCCCGAGTCCGAGTCGGTTCCCGAGTCCAAGAAGGTTCCCGAGTCCGACAAGAAATACCTGAAGAAGGCCGGAGGGTATATCGGCCGAAACGTTGTACAAATAACAATGAAGATGGCGACAATAGTCCGAATAACGCAGATAATACTAATCTTCAAGCATCATCTCAAACATTCAGAGAAATAGTATATCCCATTTTATTGTGTTTTTTATACAATACTGTTTTATTTTCTCATTTTAAAAAATTAAACAAAAAATTAAGGTGTTGTGAGAGGCTTGAACGAATAAATGGCATTTAAGTTTATTTCAGTGGGGACAGTTGATTTGATATACGGAAAATTTAGTTGCGATATGAACAAATTAAACTTATAAGTCAAAATATCACTATATATTTCTACTAAATTAATCTATTAATCAATTCGGACCATATGACGTTTAGGCACCCCTTTTGCAATCTCGACTCATAAGGACATTTTTTTCATTTACACCGTCAAAATCTGGTTGTTTGTTAACAGACGATTTTTAGAGTTTTTTTATTACAAAACTAACCCCAAACCCTAACCCCTAATCCTATCCCTAACCCTTTACCCTAAGCTCTAAGAAACAACAGGATTTTGACAGTATAAATGAAAAAAATGTCCTTATGAATCGATATCGCAAAAGGGGTGCTTAAAGGTCATATGGTTTATTAATTCATTAAATTTATTTTACTAATTGGATTTTCTCAAAATCTCTATCAAAACAGTTGCGCCTCGCAAGCAATATTGCCTAACCGAGGAACTTAAATCACAATGACTGTCGTCGTCGTCGTCGTGGTAAAAGGAATTAAAATTTCATCATGCTAACAAATGGTATATTAATACACCGGAATCTGTCCGAGAAAATAAAACGCATAAAATTCTCTGATTTTGGGATACAAACGGATAATCGAATTCCGGCCAAAAAACAGTCCCAGATTTAATTAAGAGGATCTGAGGAAACTTGCTCTCACTGTTCTTCACTGAATATCACTAATTACTGTTGCATACTGGTGTTTTCACTAAACCAAATCATATAACGTTATATACCTTTCTTTACTTCTTACTCTGGTCGTCTTTTCTTCTGGCCGGCTTTGGTTCTATCTTCTAACATCTTGGTCTGGTCTCTTCTAAAGGTCTGGTCTTCTATTGAGGATTCCGGGTCTGGTTTCTGTTGGGGATCACTCCTTATCAGAAGCTCTGTGTTATTGTTAGTTTTTAGGTAATAAACTCAAGACTTCGATTTATGTTGATGTTACTTTATTCCAAATCCCCAACCAGACATTCTGCGCAGATGAAGCTTACATGTCTCTAGAATAAACAATCCTCACTTGGCAACAATCACAAAATGTGGCCAACTTTTGACTACGCATCATGATAGAGGGGCGCGATATATTCAGTGCAGAGAATGGTTGAAGTGTTCTATAAATGCCTGTCATATTAGCTATCACCAATGGCCGAAACTAGTTGCTGATTGTGACACCTGGTGCCTTACCATGGACCGAACTGTCTACTTCCCTGAACGCTCCCGCAGGGTCAAACTGGAGAAGAAGGGGACGTAGGAATAATCGCGCTACTTCTGTCCCAGTCAACATGAACTAATGCGTCCAGGCCTTTATTAGACTAATCAACCATGACTCTACAATTGTCTTGGGTGTACACTCTAATTAAAGGATCTTCATACTCAAATTGGAGTATAGGTTTAAAATTCTAAATATAAATTACAATAAAATGTAGTTAATTTACAATTTTTTCATGGTGTTAATTTTTAACTTTTAAATTTTTAATGCTAATTTATATTCCTTCTTGTGAGAATGCGAACGTTCATGTGTTAATATTATATACCGACATTGACATCGGGTATATAATTGGTGAGAGTGAGACTTCAGAGAGAGTTCTCGGATGATAGAGAGAGTTCAGAGAGATGATAAAAAGGCAGATTAGAGACTTACTATATCCTGGGTATGAGGCTAAACTGCATCTAGTGGTAAGGTTCCCAGTTTGGAGTTCTGGGGAGTGTTGAGTATCTTCTCATTTTCATTGCTCCAGGTCCTGTCTGACCCGGAGTGGTAGTAATATTTAGGGTCAAATAGATCTGTTTGCAAGTTAATGAAAATTATCTTTTCCAGTTAATTAATACACAAGAAATTAATGATAAATCTGTTATTAAATTTATTTCTACCAACCTATGAACAAATAAAGTTAATTATAGATCTAACCTAAATATTATGTCTACCAACCTATTGATGCATATATATATATATCTATTAATAATGGAGATTCGCTTCCAGTTTTTGTCTGTAACAAAAACTATGTCACTGCTTAGGTCACTATACCCGAAATCGCTCTAACATAAAATAAATACACTCAAAATTTGAGCATGCAACATTAGACAGTCCTCATTGGGTTTTTTAAAACAAGTTTTAATAGATACATCCCCAGTATCATATATTTATATATAGTTTGTTTTATTTTGATATATATTCAAAGTTAATAATGAATTTCAAATTCATTGCTCCAGCTCCTGTCTGACCCGGAGTGGTAGTAATATTTAGGGTCAAATAGATCTGTTTGCAAGTTAATGAAAATTATCTCTTCCAGTTAATTAATACACAAGAAACTAATGATAAATCTGACATGAAATTTATTTCTACCAACCTATGAACATATGAAGTTAATGATAGATCTAACCTAAATATTATGTCTACCAACCTATTCATGCATATATATATATATCTATTAATAATGGAGATTCACTTCCAGTTTTTGTCTGTAACAAAAACTACGTCACTGCTTACGTCACAATACCCGAAATCGCCATAACATAGAATAAATACACTCAAAATTTGAGCATGCAGCATTAGACAGTTCTCATTGTTTTTTTTTTTTTAAACAAGTTTTAATAGATACATCCCCAGTATCATATATTTATATATAGTTTGTTTTATTTTGATATATATTCAAAGTTAATAGAACTTAGTTTCGATTTCAAATTGTTTTTTTTTTTTTTTTTACTCCTTTAATAAATTTGATGATTTCATGATTTATGGTTAAAACTCTCCGACATTTAATTTTTAACTTCCACCTCCTCAAGTAATATCTTTCAAAAATGTATTTTTTACATCACCTGGAGGCCTTTTTTTATTTTGCTAGTGAAGTTAATGAAAATTATTTCAACCAGTTTATCAATACTATTGGGTAATGAAAACCATAACATATAAATGATTTCTACGAGTTTATCAATATACATGAAGATAATAAAAATTATTTCCCAGTTTGGAGTTCTGGGGAGTGTGGAGTATCTTCTCATTTACATTGCTCTAGGTCCTGTCTGACCCGGAGTGGTAGTAATATTTAGGGTCAAATAGATCTGTTTGCAAGTTAATGAAAATTATCTCTTCCAGTTAATTAATACACAAGAAATTAATGATAAATCTGACATTAAATTTATTTCTACCAACCTATGAGCATGTAAAGTTAATTATAGATCTAACATAGGTAATCCTTAACCATTTCCTCGTAAATTCCTACCATAAAATAAACTGAACCCTCATTTTATGTCCGTGTTTTTGCAATAAATGTTTTATTTTTCTTGCACCCGTTATTTTACAATACTAAATATATTTTATTTATTTATTCTAATATTCACTTTAATGTGTATATTCTAAAAGTTTTTATTTTGTGAGAATGGTTAGTTTTAAAGTGGGGGCTCGTTTTACAATTTACGCATGAATTGGATCCTCCTTTTATGACCGTAATTTTGATTTTTCGTCGACGATGATTAAAATCTGACGTTTTTATTTTAGAGTACCAAAGCCAAAAAAAAAAAAAAAAAAGAAATGAAAGAAATAACAACAAAAGGAGTGCATTCTAACGCCCAACCGACAGGGCGGCCAACACATAGAATTAAACTATTTCCTTCGTTACAAATATATCTTGTAACTAAGTTTATCAACAAACAACATTTAATCCGGGAAACAAAAATAGGTTCATTACCTTGTGTTTTGGTTTGGTTTGATTAGTTTTACGGCAAATCAACATCAGTGGGTCATTTAATACCGATAAAGTTTTGAAATAAATTCATTCTTAATGAATATTCATTTTTTTTTAATTAACACATATCTTATATTATTAATACACTTGAAATTGATTCTTCCAATTTATATTCATCTTATTATAATGGAGATTGTGTGTTTTTCTGTCTGTAACCGAAACTATATTCCTACTCAAGTCACAATTCTCTTAGTTGTTGACATCACATTCTCCATGATTTTATTTTTATCTAAACCTCAGTTATTAATAAAATTGTCTTACATTATTAATACTGTTAACTATGTCTCCATACTGACAACATGCAATTATATGTATATATACAAAAAAATAGCGGTTTACAGTGTGAACGGGAAGGCTAATTTGCATATTAATATTAAAAAATCGAATTTAATAAATATGTGCTTAGTATTATTGATTTCTAACTGTTTGGTTTTATTTTAATGAATATAAGCAAAAATCTCTTCAATGAATCTTAAATGAAATCCATTAACAAGAGAAAATAACTGTCATTTTATTCTTTATTTCCTCTTATAACTAAATACTTAAATTAGAAAAAATAACAATGAAAGACGAGAGTGATGGAAGAGTAAGTTTCAGTTGTTCCATTTTTTATTATACTCCCTCTGTTTCAAATCTTTATTATACTCCCTCTGTTTCAAATCTTTTTATCTGTATTCTTATTTAGTTTCATTAGCCTTTCTAATTTAATACAATATTTTATTACATTAAAACTTAAATACTTGCACCCGGAGGGTGCATATATTTGCTAGTTAATTTAATGAAACTAATTTCTACAATCTTCATTGTTATCTGTACAACGTTTCGGCCGATATGCCCTCCGGCCTTCTTCAGGTATTTCTTGTCGGACTCTGGAATCTTCTCGGACTCGGGAACCTTCTTTTCCGACTCCGACAAGAAATACCCGAAGAAGGCCGGAGGGCATATCGGCCGAAACGTTGTACAGATAACAATGAAGATGAGGACAATAGTCCGAATAATGCAGATAATACTAATCATCAAGCCTTATCTCAAACTTTCAGAGAAATAATTTCTACCAGTTTGTTTATATAACGTCTTCGGTATGAAATAAACAAACAAGGATTTACATGTTAAATCCAACCAACGTACGTTTCCTACATATTAGATTTTGTTGTTTAGTAAATAGACATAACAGCGACATCAGTTTCTTATGTGAAAAGCAATCCCATGAGAGTATAAAAATTACTTCCGGATTTTCGCAAACTGCTCGAATTGAATGAGGCTGAGACGCTGGTTAAATAATTAATTCCCAACAGAGGGGTAATACGTTCCCCCAACCACCCAATATGGATCCGGTAGTGGAATTTGTGGGTGGCAAGAGGTTTAATATTTTAGGTTTATAGGTAGCTGGTAACCCCATCATATTTTGTGGTCGCGCTCTAAAGGAATTCAAGGAAAGAAAAGGAAGTGACAAAGACAAAAGGTAGTTTTAGGATTCAGGCTTTATTCACGGCGGTGAAGAAAATTTGCCTGGTCAATAGTATTATCTAGTTCCAGTCAAGGCCTAAGTTCAAATGGCCGAGAGGTTACATTGGGGTCGGAATGCTGGCCATTGCTGGAGAAACAAGGACGAACTTATAAATGATGGTCGCCATTGGACATTTTCACATGGACACGCCAGTGTAGTTCAACCCTGAAATTTCCTGAAAAAAAAAGCTATATCAACCAGCTTTGTGCGCATTCTTGATGTCGTGCGGAAGACCCACCAGGAGCGATGACTGAAAAGGACGGGTTAGTGTGAGACAGTCAGGAGAATCCGTGTGACCTGATAAATAACTTCATCTCAACAAAATTTTCTAAAATGCTAAGTTTCTATTGCGACAATGATGATCATGATCATTGACTGTGTAGAAACTTAGCATTTTAGAAAATATTGTTGAGATGAAGTTATTTATACGCGATTGTGTACATAACAGATATACTGGTCTAAATATAAAGGCAAATAGAATTGCTCCCTATACCTCTGGGGTTGAGCATTTTGGAGGGGGATCTCGCTGTCAACCGCCAACTAATGCGTAAACGTAACGCTCTGCTATAAAATGGGATGGAGCACTTTACATACATACATACATACAGAGGTGTGTATTAAAAACAGTTAAAATCCCCTTCGCATTCTGTGGGTGACGACAGCCAAGCGGTTAAGCTGTCCGACTGATGTTGAATCGATCGGATTTCTTTCCCGGCTAAAGGTAGCTTACAAATGTCTAGCCACACTGAAGGGACTTGATAAGTCGAAACATGTGTCTGCGATGACTATATATATATATATATATATATATATATATATATATATATATATGAAAGATAAATAGAAAGAAAATGTTGTATGTATAAAAATTATTTGTTGGAATGCCGACACGTGTTTCGACCAAATAAATAAAGATTATTTTTTTAACACATCCAAATTCTCGGTATTCTAACAATTTCATTTTCAAATATCAAAATATCTTGCCCTGAAGAACACCGATTTTTTGTATACTTAAATTTTATTTCTTTATTATTTTTATTTCATTTTATTGTGTACTTAAAATAACAGTGAATAGAATATGATATATACAAGTACAAACTCTTGATCGAAAGTAGTGTCGGCATTCCAATAAATCATTTTTTTTATCTATGTAACCTTTTCTTTCCATTTATCTTTTAACATAATAGTCGGATTCACTTCCATTTTTCATTATATAATATATATATATATATTATATATATATATATATATATAAGTAAAAGTAAAGTCGTCGGGTGATCTAAAGTCGATATAAGCCAATCAGCGAGGGAGTCTATCCCCTTTTCAATAGCGCTAGACCAAGGAGATTGTTTTTGCGTCTGAAGTGGAGCGGCACACCTGCATCAGTTCCTTACTTTACCGCACAGATCCCTGTGCTACTCATACGCTGAGTTGGCGAGGGCGGTATCGAACTAGGTACCTTGTGGTTTCTAACCGAACACTCTACCGACTGAGCTAACCCGACCCTAACTCTGTGTGTGTGTGCGTGTGTGTGTGTGTGTGTGTGTGTGTTATGGATAAACATAACAAAATACGACAATACAGGAAATCATTAATCGCAATTCTTTGTATGCTTAAAGATTTTGTAGTTTTCTATTATTATTATTTTATTTTATATCCAAAATAATAATAATAATAGAATACATGTGTATTCGCTTCCATTTTCAACTTACACACACACACAAACACACACACACACACACACACATATATATATATATATATATATATATATATATATATATATATATATATATATATATATATATATATATATATATAGGCGCCTAACCCTCCATTTAACAGACAAGAGCTCTATTTCACAACATTTATGCCCCCGCTCTAATTACCGAAATATCTTAATGGGAAATACACACATTCTGCAAAGAAAAAAATAAACAAAAACTCCAAATACTAGAAGCTGTATACATAAAACAATAAATAATTTCCAATACAGTACACACATTCTAAAATGACTATAACACCTTTCTCACCAATTCTTCTCCTTCCAGCCTCCACATTAATATAATTAAAAAAAAAAAAAAAAAAAACTGGAATACATTACCCCTGATGATGGCACTTCGAAGTGCCGAAAGTACTCGGGAACTGAACTTTGGTGGACTTATCCACAATTTCCACCCAAACATTAAAAATAAAATTGTTAAACAGGAGATGTGCCTTTTGTTTAATTCTACATGTATAAATGAAAGAATGCTGCCCAAATACACACACACACACACACATATATATATATATATCTTATTATAATGGAGATTGTGTGTTTTTCTGTCTGTAACCGAAACTATATTACTATACAAGTCTCAATTCCCTTTGTTATTTACATCACATTCTCCATGATTTTATTTATATTTAAACTTCAACTATTAATAAAATTGTTTTACATCATTAAGACTGTTCACCATATCTACATATTAATAACATGCAATTGTATTTATATATACAACAAATTAGAGGTTTACAGTGTGAATGGGAAGGCTAATTTGCATATTGATATTAAAAAATTGATTTTAATAAATATGTGCTTAGTATTATTGATTTCTAATTGTTTGGTTTTATCTTATTGAATATGAGCAAAAATCTCGGGGATAAATCTTAAAAGAAATCCCTCAACAAGAAGAAATAACTGTAATATTATTCTTTACTTCCTATTTTAACTAAACAGTTTAATTAGGAAAATTTACCAATGAAAGACGGAGTAACGGAAAATGATGTAAGAGTTAGTTTCAAAGTTGTTCTATTTTTCAATCATACCCCTCTGTTCAAAATCTTTTATCTACATTCTTATTCAGTTTCATTAGCCTTTCTAATTTAATATATTTTATTATAAAATTTAACTAAAATACTTTCACCCGGAGGGTGCATATATTTGCTAGTATATATATATATATATATATTATATATATATATAAAATTCTTTCTGTCATTTTCTTTATCATATGTCAAGACATGGCGCTGGCGACTTGATACGCCCTGCACGTCTTAAAAAGATTATTTTTCCTTGTATATTTCGTCCTCATTCAGTTTTATATACGGTATGAGCATTATTTCATTAGTTAAGTCGGTTCGCACCCTTTTAACTTGTTTTAGACATTTCCTCTTTCGACTAAAGGTCCTGTCATACTTAAAGGGAAAAAGGAGGAAAGTGAACGAATTAATTGAATATATTCATTATGCATCTCCCTTAGTTATTATTTGTCCTTGATGTCGATGTCAATGTGTCATCAATAAAACTGCACACAACTTACCAGTCACTAATAATAGAATTATCGTCAGCGCCAGCGGCGTCATAAATCAGTCCGAACGCTTTCTCCTGTTTTAACAAAAAAAAAAAAAAAAACACACTCAAAAAATTCTTCCATCCGGTTTTTTTTAAGCTGAAAGTTAAATAGATATTAGTTGTTTGGTTTGTTGACTGGATGGTTGGTTTTATGCCATATCAACCCTTGTGGGTTATTTAATACGAAATCTCTTTCATTTTAACAACTGGATCATTATGTTTTTACAGCAATAATTAATTATTCATTTTGATTAATTGATTGCAATTAGCCCTGATGATCCGCTTGCTTAAACTTCAGTAGGTTATCTGTCTATAACATTTTAGTATATATATATATATATATATATATATATATATATATATATGTAAAAATGGAAAAGGAATTGAATCCGACAATATGAGGAAAAATGAGTAAAGAAAAGAAATGTAAATGGATAAAATGAATTTAATCGATATCTCTTACACTTATGGTTTTTTGTAACAATAAAAAACTATTTTGTACCATAAACCCTAGAAAAAACAAATATCCAAATCATAACGGTCTATCTTAACTCTATTCTCAGCGTTCCAAATTTAAAAAATTCGATTTTCGAATATTTCCAAAAATCTCTGTTGTTTTTCCCAACGAATTTTTTCATTCAAAATAAATGTTCACTCTGATGAAGGTCGATTCTTCTATGTGTGCGAAATATTTTCACACACATAAACTGACCGAAACACATGTGTAAGTGATATCGATTAATGTGATATCGATTAAATTCATTTTATCCATTTACATTTCTTTTCTTTACTCATTTTCCTCACATATATATATATATATATATATATATATATATATATATATATATATGTGTGTGTGTGTGTGTGTGTGTGTGTGTGCGTGTGGTGTGGTGTGGTGTGTGTGTGTGTGTGTGTGTGTGTGTGTGGATGATATTAAGTGTTTCCTTGATAGGATTTAACCAAATTGAGAACTCAAACGTACACATAAATATTTGCGTATATATATAATATATATATATATATATATATATATATATATATATATATATACGGTATATTATAAATAAATGAATAAATGGATATATACCTTTTGGGGAATATAACTTTATTTCGACATATTGTCTCTAAGAAATCTAAGTCAGGGTAGAAGTGATGCATTGCATGTCAGAGAAGCCCTTAGTGTCCGGGTTACAGACTGCTCATCCTCTATAACTCTGTTCTCGGATATTACTGGTGCCATTAGTGGGGGTTCTTATCCTTCTGCAGAATATTTTACAGCCCCCGTCCACAGGATTGAAAAAAAAAATCTTCTATCCGGTTTTTTTAAGCTGAAAGTTAAATACACATTAGTTGATTGGTTTGTTGACTGGATGGTTGGTTTTACGCCATATGAACCCTTGTGGGTTATTTAATACGAAATCTCTTTTTTATACATTGTTTAAGAAATAATTTAAAACTTGATATGCCCAGCCGGTTGATCGGTTCGGGACTATGAATACATTCCTAGCCCAAATCAGGGCAGAAGTGATGCGTTGCATGTCACAGAACCCCTTAGTTCCCGAGTTACAGACCGCTCATCCTCTACAATCCTGTTCTCGGATATTACTGGTGCCATTACAGCCCCAGCCCACAGAATTGACAAAAGAAAAACTCTTCCATCCGGTTTTTTAAAGCTGAAAGTTAAATAGATAATAGTTGCTTGGTATGTTGATTGGTTTGGTTTTGTTTTGTTTTGTTTTACGGCATATCAACCTCAGTGGGTCATTTAATGCCGATAAAGTTTTGAAATAAATCAATTCTTAATGGATAATACAATTTCTTTATAAATATATTTTTCTATTTAACCCATAGATGGGACCCTGATAGGTACTACCACTCCGGGTCAGAGTGGACCCGGGAGCAATGGTGATGAAGGGGTGCTCCACATTCCCCAAACCTCCAGAACTGGAACCTCACCATCAGATAGATTTTAACGTCAATCCCAGGTCATGTGGACACTCAGTCACCGCCTTCTAGCACCCATATGATAAAAAAGAGATTGAAGCTTGCCATAAAGGCAATGGGGTTTGGGCAATGATATAGGTGCTAGGGCTTGGCGTGACCAGCAGATTGATCGGAGGGGGCCTCTCCAACCGCCCGTCTAGCCCAAGATAGAGCCAAAGTAGAGTATTGCAAGTCATGAACTGCTCAATAATCTGGGTTCTATCCCTAAGCATCACGGGTCGCCATCCACAGCCAACAGGTGACCCCATTGGGGGGGGGGTCTTACCCCTCTGCAGAGGTGCGGTCGGTGCATTCTAACGCCCCACCGACAGTGTGGTCGTTGACTGGATGGTTGGTTTCTTGCCACATCAACCCTTGTGGGTTATTTAATACGAAATTCCTTTTTTCATACATGTTTTGTTTAAGAAATAATTTAAAACTTCATTAGTATTAACAAAATGGTTTGGCTTGGTTTCTTTATTAAATGGCATATCAATATTCGCGGGTTATTTAATGCCAAAGCCACCCTTGTAAAAGAACAGTATTGGTAATATTTAACTCAGAGTTTTCTGTCTTTCCGTAAATCCATGTCAAATCCTCTTGAAAAATGTAAAATTGACACCCACCCATTTCAATTTTTCTTAATTTTTTTCCATGTGTCGACTATGTTAAAGTTAGACAATTCCCCAAATTTGAGATTCTAATTCCAAAATTGACGGAGTTATATTGATGTTTAGCTCTCCAAATTTGAGGGGTTTCGCCAAAAATTGCGAATTTTTGTAGCTTATTTTTTTTGTCTGTAAAACAAGTTCTAGAGCTTCCCTTCTCTTAAAAATTGGTTTATAAAAGCATTTCTGTCCACGGAATCCACAAAAGCCATAAAAATAATGCATTGTCGTGTAGTATAATAATATAGTATAATATTATAGTGTAAGTAAGCAAAGTCCTGGGGGTGGCCTAATGTCGGTATCAGCCAAACAGCGAGGGAGTCTATCCCCTTTTCACAAGCGCTAGACCAAGAAGATTGTTTTAGCGTCTATGATGGAGCGCCACACCTATCATCAACTCCTAACTTTACCGCACAGATATCTGTGCTACTCATACTTCATAAAAAAAAAAAAAAAACTAACAAAAACAAAAACAAAAGAAACAACCCTGAAATTTCCTGAAACGCCAAAATAGTCCTTATAAAGTTGGCGGGGGCTGGTATGGAACTAGGTGGTTTCTAGCCGAACACTCTACCGACTAGTGCAGAGTAGTATAATTCATTGAAACTGTATATTTGAATAGTTAAAATCATATTAATGACTTTTTTCTCCTCTTCATTTTGTCTATAAAGTTTTGGTTTTAATTAACTTATCCGCGAATTCACAGATACACACATCGATATTGGTTATCGTCCTGCAAGTGCACACGCCGGCCAAACAAGCCTCGTCGTTCTCGTTTTATTTTCCAAACAAGCAATAGAATAAAAAAAAAGAATTAAAAACAAATAAACAAACAAAATACAAAAAAAAAAACTGGTATCGTTTGAATGGCGCGAAACGAAAGGCTGAGCGGGAAAATGAACAGGGAAATCATGGCAAGTATAACTCTCAGGGAAATAATGGCGACATACTAGCAAAGCGAACTATATTGGTCTCAGAATTGATGACCAGTCAGCTAATAATAAATCATAGTCCGGCAGAGGACAGCGTTAGGGGGGTCATTACTTTCAAATATTTAGTTCTCTTCTTTAGCGATATTTTTTATTGTCACTTTATTTATTTATTTATTCATTCATTATTTATTTTTTTTTGTAAGGACTATTTTGGCGTTTCAGGAAATTTCAGGGTTTTGTTGGGGTTTTTTTGTAATTCTTTTTATATATTTTGTCTTCGTTTTTTAATTCTTTTTTTTTTTTTTTCTTGCTTAATTCCCCAAACTCTGGTTCGGTCTCAATCTACAGCAGACCTGGTGCATACTAAATAAATGACGATGTGTCATTCAGTTAAACGAAGTCATGGGTCGATATGATTCTTGACCAACAGGGTAATCTTTTTTTTTATTTTTACATATTTTTTTATTTATTTATTTTACATGTTTATTTTCAAATGAGATTTTTCACTTGTCTTTTTTTTTCTCCTTTTCTTCTTCCTTTTTAAGGCTGTTGTTTTTGTTTGTTTGTTTGTTTGTTCGTATTTATTGTCACTCTTTATTGTTTAGGATGCTTCTGTGCGGAAGGCCATCATAAAAAATAGAAAAAAATATCTGATAACATCCCTAGAAAAAATGCATTTTAAAATGAAAGGACGGAATAAGAGCAATGATGCTAGCGCTCTTTCTTGGTCATGACATTTGACAGGAAATAATGAATAAAAAACAACAACAACAATAATAATAATAATAATAATAGTACAAAAACACTAAAGTATCACTTATAATTGTATATGCTATAATAAGCTAAGAAAAAAAGTCAATACAAATGCGATGTAAAAAAATAAAAAAATAAAAATGCATTAAAAAAAAAACTCACTTGTCGTAAATACATGCAAAAATCAAATAAATATCCTAGAAATAATGAAAAATATTCCAATGGACTAAAAATAATAACGAATTGTCCAAGTATCCGAGTACAACACACCTGCAAAGTCAATTTAAAAACCCTGACGTAAAACTCATCACTGCAATAAAGATAATGGGATATAGAGTTTGGTGGAATGAAATTGAGGGACAAGAGAACAGTTAGTAGTTAAGAGATTTAAAGAAAAGAGACAGGAAGAAAAAAACGTCGTTTTTCTCGTCCTATCTATTTTCCTTACAGATAGAGGAAGAAAAAGAAGATAAATTATTTACTCTTTATAAAGGGAGTTAAAAAAGAAGAGGAATGCTATACTTTTTAAAAGGGGAGGTAGAAAAGGAAGAGGAATTCTGTATTCTTTGAAAAGGCAGGAGGAAAAAGAAGAGGAATGCTTCACTCTTTACAAAGGGAGGTAGAAAAAGAAGATTAATTGATTACTCTTTATAAAGGGAGGTAGAATGCTTCACTCTTTACAAAGGGAGGTAGAAAAAGAAGAGGAAATACTTTATTCTTTAAAAAGGGAGGTAGAAAAAGAAAAAATGCTTTACTTTTTAAAAAGGGAGATAGAGAAAGAAACAGAAGATTGATGCTTTACTCTTTATAAAGGGAAGTAGAAAAAGAAGAGGAATGCTTCACTCTTTACAAAGGGAGTTAAAAAAAGAAAATTAATGCTTTACTCTTTAAAAAAGGAGGTAGAAAAAGAAGAGGAATGCTTTATTCTTAAAAACGCGAAGTAGAAAAAGAGAGGAATGCTTTACTCTTTACAAAGGGGGGGGGTAGAGAAAGAAGAGGAATGCTTCACTCTTTAAAAAGGGAGGTAGAAAAAGAAGAGGAATGCTTCACTCTTTAAAAAGGAGGTAGAAAAAGAAGAGGAATGCTTTACTCTTTAAAAAAGGAGGTAGAAAAAGAAGTTTAATTCTTTACTCTTTAAAAAGGGAGGTAGAAAAAGAAGAGGAGTGCTTCACTCTTTAAAAAGAGAGGTAGAAAAAGAAGAGGAATGCTTCACTCTTTAAAAGGGGAGATAGAAAAAGAAAAGGGACTCTTAATATAGATTGAGGCAATTTGCCAAATGTCCTTAATAAAGTAACCTGCTAACTGTAAAGACTCACAGACACCATTTATTTTCTAGCAATTATCATCTGATTTGATTTTGTTTTATTCGCTCAATTTCACACTGAATTATTCATTTTCATCTTATAATTAATTACAATAACAACTATGACCTCTTTCAATGCTGATAACCATATTCAGAGCGTTTATTAAGAACCAATGCCCAATTTAATCACATAACTCTACAGTTCATACATACATTTACTTAAGTGATACTCGTTGTGTAGTGGTTATCATCAGTTTAGAGTAAATAGTAAGGCAGACTGAACTCTTTAATCTTGTTTAGGTAACTATTCAAGAAAAAAAACTCGGTATTCAAACATCTATTTGAGAAATTTACCTTGTGTTACATCCAACTCGTGCGGAGGGTTTGGTAAAAATATATTAAACTGGGTAGAGTAGTGTAGTCATTTATTGCTATTTTCCCCAGGTCCAATTTAACCAGAAATGGTAGTACATGTTAATGTCCCATCTATGTATCAAATAGATCGGCTTACAAGTGATACTTGATATGCTATAAACATGGGCAAAAAATTAAGAAACTAAACAGATGTGAATATAAAATATTATATATATATATATTTATCAACCCCTCCACATGAGCAGGATGTGATACAAGGTCATTTACTTAAACGGAGTTCAATAGGTTTGAATTCTGAGTTTTCCTTCTCCCAGACCGGTTGCCTAATCAAGGTTAAAGAACCCAGTCTGCCCTACTATTTTATCCATAGCTGGAGAGAGAGAGTATGATTCATACCTCTCCCAAGGGTATTAGCGCTAAGTTAAATGCAATTACCACGTCCAGGATTTGAACTCGGTGCGACGAGTCCATTTCCCATAACTTTAACCATTACACCACGTGCTTCCATAAAGTACTATATACGCAATTAAAAACCTCAAGTTATAAAATAAGCCCATATCGGTTGACATGCTGTCCGGCTGATACCGACAATAGGCCACCTCGCTATCATTACTTATTTATAAGTAAAGAGTGCTCAATATCATTGATAGAGCTTGTATATCTAGGTTAGAGTAGCAAAGACATAAAGTCAATGATGCTTGCTGTCAGTTTCACAACAATGCCAGTTTCCAACCAAGTAAATTTACTGTGTTGGTATTTCCCCATATATACTGTTGTGTAGAAAAAGTGGATGTGAATCCGACAGTATGTAAATATTGTGAAAAAATTAAAAAAACACAAGTTCATAAACGAGTAATGTCTATTTCGCCTACGCTGCAGTGTTTCCATCTGTTTCAATAGATCTACATCAGGGCTGCACACACCTCACCTAGCGTAAGTGAATCGGCCGTTTGTTCGGCGTTTGTTTACGTTTTTTTTAATCTGCGACTGCCCGCGTTTCGTCAACAATTTAAAATAGACTGACCGCCTATAAAGAAAAGGAGTCTCGCAGACTCCTTATTTTCTGTGACACATTTATTTTTCCTCAAACTAACGAAAGCTCTGATGAAGATCTATTAAAACAGATCGAAACACTGCAGCGTATGCGAAATAAACATTGCTCGTTTATGAACTTTTATTTTTTTTCAATTTTCTCACAATATTACATAT
>CM042172.1:66211087-66216087 GCA_023376005.1 Doryteuthis pealeii | reverse complement strand
TATCTAGTCTCTTTTCTAAGTTTTTGTTTTTTGCTCAGAACCGAAGCTACATTTTTCAAAAATATCATTAAAATTTTTCACTCCAATTTTTCTGAATTTTTTTCCAGATGTGGACTATGTTAAAGTTAGACAATTCCCAAAATGTGAGCTTCCAATTCCAAAAAGTAGCTGAGTTAAATCGATTTTAATATCTCCAAATTAGGGTGGAGGTCGCGAAAACCTTTTTTTGCTAAAACTTTGGCATTCTATTTGTCTATAAAATGAGTTCTAGAGCTTCCCTAATCCTAAAAAGTGGTTTATAAAAGCATTTGGGCCAACTACCAAAGAATACAAAAAGCCAATAGAAAGTCGTAAAGTTAACCAATTTTAAGTTATTAATGATTTGCAAAATTCTAACTGATATTGTAGCTTTTTTAATACAAATAATGTTCAAGATATGTGAAATAATAAAAGAAAGACAAATTTGTCATAGATGCAGTGCCACATCGGAATATTGATCTTGCTATGAAAAAAAATCAGAAATCATTAACTTAAAATAGGTTGACTTTACTTTACTTCTTGGTAGCATTTTTAGATTTCTAGATATAAATGCTTTTATGAACTAATTTTTAGTAGTAAGGAAGCTCTATAACTCATTTTACAGACAAAAATAGATTACAAAATGTCACCATTTTTCGCAAACCCCAGCAAATTCGGAGAGCTAAAAATTGAACTAACTCCGCAAATTTTTGGAATTGGAAGCTCAAATGTTGGGGATTGGTTAACATTTCAAGTTCCTGAGGGTTGTACTAAATTTAGATAGGTCCTCAATATAAAAGTTACACTATTACTAGACAATTGTCTTGACATCCAAAAACTTCATGCTATCAATTTTTCTTTTACTTATATTTTACTTTTATCGATTTTTTAATTATTTTTTCTGTTTTGAAATAAGAAAGAATCCACAGCAAAAGAAGATTTGGTACTCTATGAGGAAGTTCGTCCGGTCCCTGCCTCCAAATTTGCTGTTCGGTGACGTATCAATACCAACCCCCAACTAGTACCGCTAGAGCGGTGTTACTTGAAAGAAAAAACCAACTCAAATAACAACCCCAACTATCGTATCGGCGCCTATTTGATGGAGGGGGGGGTCTTTTTTGTCTTAATTCTTGTTTAATTTATTTTTTCCATTCGAAAGAAAAAAAACATTAAACCGTTTTTTGTCGCAATTCTAATTTTTCTTTTTTTGTCGTAATTCTTATTATCGTAATTTGTCGTAATTCTTGTTTATTTATAGAAATTTGCCATATTTCTTGTTTAGATAGTTTTGAACAGACTGAGATAGATAGATATTTTCGATATTTGAGTTGGTTGTTTTCTTTAAAGTAACACCGCTCTAGCGGTACTAGTTGGGGGTTGGTATTTGATACGTCACCGAACAGCAAATGTGGAGGCAGGGGACCGGGACGAACTTCCTCATAGAGTACCGAAGATTTTTTTCTCCATTATGGATGTCTGACGAAACTAGTCTCTTATCACTATATAAGCTGAACTTTTAGGTCTTAACACAAATCAAATAAAATCAACTGAGCGTCACATCGTACCCAGTAAAACTATTGAATTTGGATACAATTGTATATATATATATATATTATATATATATATATATATATATATATATATATAATAATAACCACCTCAAAGAGGTTTTTCAGGGAACAGATGGACTTGCTACTACTAACACACTCTTCTACCCGGATTTTAATAGCATGTCAAACCGTCAAAAATACTCCAATTTTTATAGTTCTTCCGAAATGCGACCTTTCAAAAAAAATCTAAAAACAATTTCTTCAAATAAGAAATTTCTCCTGACGATGACCTAAGGTCAAAACTAGTTGAGAATAAATAACATGCATAAAAATATTCCTGTTTGTCTTGTTACTTTTTGTTCAAACTATATATATATATATATATATATATATTATATATATATATATATATTATTTCTTCTAACCTGAATTAGGACTCTAGTGAATTCATTTCTGCTTAGAAATGTATCAATTAAATATTCTCCTATATTTGACAGCCGCTACTAGCCACATGGTTAAGAGACTTGGCAAACGAAAATTTATTCAGGTCTCAAGCCCGGCCAGGGGTAGCTGTTAAAGTGTAGCCACACTAATGAGAGGTAAACTTCGAAACACGTGTCTGGATAACTTATCTATTACTATCTATCTATCTATCTCTCTCTCTATACACATACACACACACACACATATATATATATATATATATAATATATATATATATTATATATATATTCCTCAGACCAGAAAATGAGTATTTTTGGTCTGAATATCCTAAAGACGGAGAACTGTCAGTAAGCAGTTATTTACTCCATGTCTACACTACACTACCTTATCTCAAATACAAGTTATCTATCAATGATATTGGGCACTACTTACTAATATAGCACCCATATTATATACAATATATATATAGCTATTTACTAAGCTAAGCTTAGATGTGACACAATGCCAGAAATATGGGACTCTCAAAATGGGAATCAAACTCACTAACAATGGTCTGCAAAACTAACTTGCCAACCATTGCACCATGTATATATATATACATAAGGGACCGGGTTAGCTCAGTCGGTAGAGTGTTCGGCTAGAAACCACAAGGTTCCTAGTTCGATACTGGTCCTCGCCAACTCAGCGTACGAGTAGCACAGGGATCTGTGCGGTAAAGTAAGGAGCTGATGGTAGGTATAGCGCTCAACCTCAGATGCTAAGCTAATCTCCTTGGTCTACCGCAAGTGAAAAGGGGATAGACTACCTCGCTGATTGGCTGATGCTGATTTTAGGCCGCCCGGCGACTTTACTTTATATATATATATATGAAAATAATGACTTACCGGCGAAATTGGTCACAATGATTAGTTGATACAAGTTTCACAATGATAAGAAAGAGATATTACAAATATAAAGTGCTCAATACATAAGTAGAGCACCATTATAGTATATATATATATAAATATATGTATATATATATATTACTTATATAATTTTGCTCTGTGACTCTGAGATTAAGAGCACACATATATATATATGTTTGTGTGTCTGTGTGTGTCTGTACCTCTGTGTGTATGTATGTGCCTCTGTGAGTGTATATGTGTGTATGTGTATATACATGTGTGTGTCTGTGTGTGTGTGTATTTGTGTGTACATATAATGGGGTATAAGTAATTTTTAAGACAAATAAAAATAATTAACAAATAAAACATTGAAGATACAAAATCAAAGTACAATAGGTATTAGAATACTAAAATATATAGGCATAAAAATTATAATGTCATATGAATTAAAGCAATACACACACACACACACACACACACACACACATATATATATATATATATATATTATATATATATATTATATATAATATATATACAAGTAAATAAGAAGACTACAAAATCTGTAGCAATAAGCATCCCATGAAAAAAAAATGTCAACTATATATATTCATCTTTGAACATTCCCCACACATATCTCTTCATCTTTTATTTGATTTTTCTTCCTTCTTCTCCTTGTCTTTATTTTTTTATTTTTTATTTTTACTTTTTTTAAAAACTTATTGCGTCAACTTTTTGTATTGTTGTTGTTGCTTTTCTCTGTCCCAGTGACACTGTAAAACCTCTGTGTCACGGCTGTCCTTGAATACTAAGTAAGATGGCCCTTAACCGAGGTCCGAAGCATTGTCAAACAATGCCTACACTCCGTTAGGCGTCTCTTGATTAAAAACCATTGTCGACGACGTAGATGACCTTTTGAGTAGAAATCAAAGATAAAAAAAAAGTTATAAAAAAAGAGGGAGACGTGGGGAAAAGCTCTGGGCAAGACTTCACCAAGTTGCTTAGTCCTTTGCAAAGAATTCATCGATTGTAAATATGCTTATTATGTGAAAGAAGGCTTCTATTGACTGGTTGGCGTAGCTTGTAGCCATTCTATGGTTCCTGGTCAAAGTTAGGCTAATTTTGGTAAAGGGATTATTGGATTTATTTATGAGTTAAGTTAAACAAAATACAAAAGAAAAATCTAAAGAGTATATAAAACCTGATTGTTCAACACACACACACACACGCACACACACATGCACGCACACACACAAATGCACACACACACACTTATCTCCTATGAGATGGATGGAACTCTCTCTGACGGCCATTACATATATACATATGCATGTATTTATCAGTTAAATTTTTCGCTCTAGTTTGTAGGTGTGCTAAAGTAGGTGTTAAAATCGCTAACGCCTTCGATCCTGGCTTAGCGACCCTGAGGAGACGTGATATATATATATATAATATATATATATATATATATATATATATATATATATATATATATATATATATGTATACACACACACACACACACACACACACATATATATATATATATAAAATTTGGAAAAAAAAACAAGTGTTCTGAAAATAGGATGAATTTAATTATCGATGTTTAAACATTTCGGTTTCATTAAACCTTCATCAGGATGTATCTTGAAGAAAATGATGGATGTTTTTCTATAAAAACATCCATCATTTTCTTCACCCCAAAATACATCCTGATGAAGGTTTAATGAAACCGAAATGTTTAAACATCGATAATTGAATTCATCCTATTTTCCGAACACTTTTCAAATTTTCTTTATATTTTCGGATTTATTTTCCATATTTACTCCCATATACATATATATATATATGAAAAAATGGAAATTGGAAATGAATCCGACAATATGATGAAGAATGAATAAAGAAAAGAAAGAAATAGAATGGATAATAAAAGATGAATTTAATCAATATCACTTACACATGTGTTTCGGTTAGTTCATCTGTGTAAAAATCTCTCGCACACAGAGAAGATTCGACCTTCATCAGAGTGAAATTTTATTTTATTTTCGACACAGATGAACTAACCGAAACACATGTGTAAGTGATATTGATTAAATTCATCTTT
>CM042172.1:66193587-66208587 GCA_023376005.1 Doryteuthis pealeii | reverse complement strand
ACTTACCGGTAAAATATTGGGTTGGTCTCAATATTTGGTTGGTACAAGTGTTAATCGCATCAGTAATATATATATATATATATATATATATATATATGTGTGTATGTGTGTGTGTGTGTGTGTGTGTGTGTGTATGTGTGTGTATTTTGGGTAGCATTCTTTCATTTATACATGTAGAATTAAACAAAAGATACATCTGTTTAACAAAGATCAAAATAAAATTGCTAAACAGATGTGTCTTTTGTTTAATTTTATATATATATATATATATATATATATATATATATATATATATATATATATATATATTCCAAAGATTTAATGAAGAAATCTCCCTTACCTTGTAGTAGTTTACAATAACCGTAATGTATAGACATCAATCCGTCCCTTACACACACACATACACACACTCACGTATATATATATATATATATATATATATATATATATATATATATATATATATATATATATATCACAGTTACTTGCAAATCCACGAAGCAAATAAATATATTTACTTCTGGATTTTATTAAAACTGATTTAAAAAGAGCTAAATATACGTTTTAAAAACGAATGTAAGTAATTCCAGTCATTATGTTGCTTACCTGAAGATCGAGAGTCGAAAATCTCTGTGTATGTTTTAATATTAGATATTAATTGCCTATTGAAGGACGAGGCTTTTTACCTACACCATTGATAAAATTAACTAGTTATTTTTATGCAAATCAGTTATTATCAAAAGTTTACAAAATATATTTTTTTTAAATACGATCGTTATTGGTTAAGATCAAGATATCAGATATATTAACAATATTTATGATTGTAATTATATCACCAAATTTACTATTATCTGCGTTATTCGGATTATTGTCCCCATCTTTATTGTTATTTGTACAACGTTTCGACGGATATGCACGCCGGCCTTCTTCAGGTATTTCTTGTCGGACTCGGGAACCTTCTTGTCGGACTCGGGAACCTTCTTTTCGAACTCGGGAACTTTCTTGTCGTAATCGGGAACCTTCTTGTCGTAATCGGGAGCCATCACGGAACTTCGAACCTAACCCTTTATTCAGTCCTCGCGGGTATCCTGTTCTCATTCCGCTAACCATAGCTGGAGTAGGAGTTGTGTTAATTATTAACAAATAACAATAAAGATGAGGACAATAGTCCGAATAACGTAGATAATACTAATCATCAAGCCTCATCTCAAACATTCAGAGAAAAAGTCTGCTTATATTTTCCAGCTTGCTTTTTTTTTTACTCCCTAACGAAAAATATTAACACACTTTATCTTATTTTATAATGACACAAAAATTTAACAATGATCACTAAGTTAATATTAATAAACAAATAAATAGACTTACCAATATAAATATATGTATTTCACTAAATGAAAAAAACAACATTTTGATCGTTTATTAACAGAATCTTAACTTTTCTTTGCACAAGTCAATATTATTTATGAAATCAAAAATTTATTGAAGATTTTTTGAAATATTTATGTTTGATATTTTGAACAAATTTTTTATTTATTTATATTTTTTGAATAATTCAGAGATTAACAATGACTTACAACATATCAACATCGCGTTTGTCATTCAACTTTTCAAAATGATGAAGCAGCGTTCATTAACGGCGAAACTGTTTTCAACGATCATAATTACAATATGAACTCCTGCACTTAGCTGTAATTAATCAATATCTTGATTAATTCTGTGGATTTAACCTTGAAAAACCTTATGGTGAAACTAGAGTAGGTTATTTCTGTACACACTATAAAAATAAACCCACTCTACTTACGTATTGAGCATTTTTATATTTAAATACGATCTTTATTGGTTAAGATCAAGATATCAGATATATTAACAATATCTATGATTGTAATTATATCACCAAATTTGTTTAGCACTTCTTTCTTTTCTTCTTGTCTCACTGTTATAACGCGTGAATATTGTATGAGTATCTCGTTTATTCAAATGTTAATGTGACCCTCAATTTGCACCCTAGGGGACAAGTTATTGACAGAGTTGAACTTGGCGACAAGGATGAAGATAGAATTATTTTATAGATCGTCTCAGACTTTTGGCTTCTCGAGAACTAAGTGGTTACGGCCATATGTGAAACAAATCGCTATTCTTCCCTAGAAATGAATTGTGGGACAAGTGAAAATATTTCAGTTGTTTGACACTGAGGGGACAAAAAATGAGAGTGATGGTGAACGAGTATTTTTAGATGCCCTACGGATAATATGAGTAAGGAATTGAAAAAACAACGGGTGTGTATGAGTGTGTATAGGTTTTAGAATCGCTTAGGCGAGAAACTCTCTGTTACCAACTGCCGTTACCTTTATTTCTTCGCTACCCTAATTTATATATAAGTAAGAATACAGTATATATATATATATATATATATATATATATATAGTTAGTTAGTTCTTTGTTATTATTATTGGAGAAATGATTATAAAGTGATCAATTACTTCTGTAAGAGCTGCATTTATTTATTTATAGTCACCAAAAAAATTTAAAAGTCCGTTTTACCAATGGTTTCGGATCATCAATTTTAGGTGATTATCCGTCATCAGAAACGTTTCTGATGACGGATAATCACCTAAAAGTAATGTTCAGAAACCATTGGTAAAATGGACTTTTAAATGTATTGGTCACTATAAGTAAATATATATATATATATATATATATATATATATATATATATATATATCTTGTGTGTTGTTGTGTGTGTGTGTGTTCTTTGTTCAGTGCTTTTTATAATGATATATCAACATTATTTAATGCCAAAGGAAGGTAATAAGCAAACTCTATACTGGTCAAAGGATTCATCCCTAAAGAGAGCTCAATGTATGATAATCAATAAATTAGATTATAAAGAGCAATATTTAATTTTCAAAGAAAGAAAAACTTAACAAACCGTCATTCCGTAATAATTTATTTCGACCTGAAACTCAAAAGGCTTAAAAAATTTTTTTTTCTAAATTAAAAAACCTCTCTCTCTCTCTCTCTCTCTCTCTCTCTCTCTCTCTATAATATATATATATATATATATATATATATATATATATATATATAAAATTCTTCTAAAGTTTCTTTAAAAATCTCTATATATATACATGTATGTGTGTGTGTATATATATGTTTGTGTGTGTGTGTTTGTTCCTTTGTTCATTTCTTTTTTAATGGTATATAAACATTTGTGGGTTATTCAATGCCAAAGCCATCTTTATAGAAGAGCAATAGTGGTGTGTGTTAACTCACAACTGGGAGATAAGTAGATGTATACATTTCACCAAGAGTATAAATCTGAAAGAGGCTAATAGTGCAACTAGAATTCGAACGCGCTTACTACGATATCCTAGTCCAAAACTTTAGCCACCACGAAGGGGAACAACCACTCTTAGCACGTTCACTCCCCCCCCTCTCTCTCTCTCTCTCTCTCTCTCTCTCTCTCTCTCTCTCTCTCTCGCGTGCGTGTGGGGGGTTGAGAGTGGGTCAATAATTATCTGCAGTTTGTATTCTTTTTTATAGATTTGGGCTAAACTCTTATTATTATTATAAAAAATATATAAAGATGATCATTGACTCACCCTCTTATATTTAAGTAAGATCAGACAAGAAAGTCTTTTTCTTTTTGTTCTTGTCTATGAACAATGAAGAGAAATAAACCACCTTCATATAAAATGAAATAAACACAAATATGAATGGTTTTCCAAGGGATTGTTCAATGAATCACAGAATTCGTTTTGTTATTTTTTTTCTACTTGGACCTACACATTCTTCTTTTTCAATGGCCATAGAGTATTTGACGACAGCTGTTTGAATTGACCATGGAAACTCCTGTTCTGCCCGCCAGCAATGAAGGAACTCTAAAGGAGACCTTTCTTCTCATAGAACTGTTTCTTCGTCAGTTTCCTAGCATATGTATGACTTCTGTACAATTTTTTTCTAAATACCTGGTCATCTTTTTCATCTTTATTCTTGGTTATTCTTCTTCGTACCAATAAAAAGTAAAACTATTATTGTCTAATTACTTTTTGGAATTGGAATATCTCACAGAATTCGCTTACGAATAACTGAGAAGAAGTTGCATAAAACAACCTCTCAGTCGGTAAAGCATCCGTCTTAGAACGACAAGGTTCTGGGTTCGATACCGGCCCTCTCCAACTCAGCGTATGGGTAGCACAGGGATCTGTGCGGTAAAGTAAGGAGCTGACGGTTGGTGTGGCGCTCTCCTTGGTCTAGCGCTAGCGAAAAGGGGATAGACTCGTCGCTGTTCGACTGATACTGACAATAGGCCACTCCGTCTACTTTTCTTTTACTTCATAATTTTTATCATCATCATCATCATCATCATCATCATCATCATCATCATGTCGCACTGACAGCACATATTCCATGACAATCTCTCGCCATCCACCCCTATCGGCTATTGTTCCAGGCATGTCCTATTCACGACACCCTGTATCTGCCTAGAACTGAGTATGGTTTTACCGAGTGAATGTGTCCACAGGAGAAGGTCATTTATGAGTTCGTTCTTACTTTTTTAGCAGTGTCTAGTATGTATTGTTCATCTTACTTGGATAGCTTGTCAGATAGGTGGAAAGTGGCAGTACAGTTGTTTTTCGTGGGGTGCTTTGTTCAGGACATCAAGCAGGACATCACGCAACATCCTTGTATAGTTTCCATCAATCTTTTAACCCTACTAATTTCGTTAAAGTTCCAATTGGGTATATATACAGTAGGACTGATACGGCTACAACTTAAAGAATCCTCGCTTTATCTTATCAGAGAGATTTCTACATGATCCATAATCAGCCAACAGTAGTCCATGCCTTTCCTATGCGTATTACTTTCTGTGAATGAGATATTACTACCCAAATATGTGAACTAGTCAACTAATTTCAGACCCTCGTTATCTAGTGTGAACATGTATCCATTTTGTTTAAAACACCTGAACTCCGTTTTATCTGAGTACACATCGAAGGGCCGGGTTAGCTCAGTCGGTAGAGCGTTCGGCTATAAACCATAAGATTCCTAGTTCGATACCGGCCCTCGCCAACTCAGCGTATGAGTAGCACATGGATCTGTGCGGTAAAGTAAAGAGCTGGTGGTAGGTGTGGCGATCCACCTTAGACGCAAAAAACAACCTCCTTGGTCCAACGCTAGTGAAAAGGGGATAGATCCACTCGCTGATTGACTGATACCGACTTTAGGCCACCCCGACGACACACCGAAGCCATTGCCTCTTGCCTCTTGCTACCTTCTCTAGGCAATGCGTCAATGATTCAGCTTGGGCAGGTGTATTTTCTAGAAGCGCTTGATGATTTATGTTGTAAAACAAAAACAACTACCGAGTGTATACTATTTCTCTGAATGTTTGAGATGAGGCTTGAAGATTAGTTTTATCTGCGTTATTCGGACTATTGTCCCCATATTCATTGTTATTTGTACAACGCTTTGGCCGATATGCCCTCCGGCCTTCTTCAGGTATTTCTTGTCGAACTCGGGAACCTTCTCGGACTCGGGAACCTTCTTTTCGAACTCAGGAACTTTCTTAACTTACTGTCGTAATCGGAATATACCCCAGCGATGGTTAGCGGAATGAGAATAGGATACCCCCGTGGAATAGATAAAGGGTTGGGTTCAAAGTTCCGTGATGGCTCCCGATTACGACAAGAAAGTTTTTGAGTTCGAAAAGAAGGTTCCCAAGTCCGAGAAGGTCCCCGAGACCGAGAAGGTTCCCGAGTCCGACAATAAATACCCGAAGAAGGCCAGAGGGCATATCGGCCGAAACGTTGTACAAATAACAATGAAGATGGGGACAATAGTCCGAATAACGCAGATAATACTAGCTACCGAGAGATTATCATGACTTTGCGTCTATATTCAGATGTAAATACTTTCTGTCTAGGATATTTTAGCGCCGAAAATGTTGGCATCAACAAAATGTTGTCTATATTTTTTTGCCGCTAAGAATATTTAAGTAACAGCACGTACATTAAAAAAAAAAAAATATCCAACAATAACTCCGCCCTGTATGGGCGATCGGAAAGGCCCGTCCGGATCAATCGCTTAATCATGTCAAGCCCTAGCATATATGATTCTGATTTTTATCCTGTGGGTGCTAGAAGGTTGAGAATTAATTACCAGTTTAATTAATACACATGAAGTTGTATCTTCAAATTTATTGATACACACGAAGTTGAGGGAAATTATTTTTACCAGCTTAAAAACAAAAATACCTACAATCTATTTACTTACAAATTATATGTATTAAAAACAATATTTGGCATTTAATAACCCACACGGATTGATATGTCGTTAAATAAAATGACTAGCCAACAAACTATTCACTTACAAATTATATGTATTAAAAGCAATATTTGGCATTTAATAACCCACACGGTTTGATATGTCGTTAAATAAAATGACTAGCCAACCAAATGTTGTACCCATCAAGAATAAATAAAACAAAACATCTTCAGCATAAAATAACCCAATGGGTTGATATGCCGTAAAATCCAACCAATCAACCAACCATGTGTTAAATAGATCTGTTAAAAAATTATTATATTAAATAGGTATACTTTGTACCAAACCTGTATTAGGAATAGTTATTTCAAGCTTTAATTATTCATTATAGATTATTATTATTAGTTACTTGAAACAATATAACTGTGTGCAAACAAATTATTATTGATAAATAGAAATAGTTACTTGAAATCATTTGATTGTGTAAAGATTATTAGTATTAGATAATGATAATTGAAATCATACAACTGTTTGCAAATTATTTATATTAGATTGACTAGCAAATATATGCACCCTCTGGGTGCAAGTATTTAAGTTTTAATGTAATAAAATATCGTATTAAATTAGAAAGCCTCATGAAACTGAATAAGAATGCAGATAAAAAGATTTGAAACAGAGGGAGTATTATCGAAAAATAGAACAACTGAAACTTACTCTTCCATCACTCACGTCTTTCATTGTTATTTTTCTAATTTAAGTATTTAGTTAAAAGAGGAAGTAAAGAATAAAATGACAGTTATTTTTTCTTGTTAATGGATTTCATTTAAGATTCATTAAAGAGATTTTTGCTTATATTCATTGAAATAAAACCAAACAGTTAGAAATCAATAATACCAAGCACATATTTATTAAAATCAGATTTTTAATATCAATATGCAAATTAGCCTTCCCGTTCACACTGTAAACCGCTATTTTGTTGTATATATAAATATAATTGCATGTTGTTAGTATGTAGATATGGTCAACAGTATTAATAATGTAAAACAATTTTTATTAATAATTGAGGTTTAAATAAAAATAAAATCATTGAGAATGTGATGTCAATAACTAAGGGAATTGTGACTTGAGCAGTAATATAGTTTCGGTTACAGACAGAAAAACACACAATCTCCATTATAATAAGATATGCCTGAATTTAATGAAATCTTTAGCATACAGAGTATTTCTACCAATATATTGATACACATAATGTTATCCAGGGCTTGACTACAGTATTTAGCAACTCCACATAGGCATCTTAAAAACAAACCATATATGAATAAACACAATATTTGGTATTAAGTAACCCACAATGTGCCAATAAACACGAATAACCAACAATGTTGCAGATTAACTATTGTTTCAATTCTTTTGGCGCGAAAAAAATTCAAAAAGACAAAGGAATTGAGAAACAAAGGATGTTCCAGACAGAAGTCTGGATAGAAGAAAGAAGAAAGACATGTAAGGCTTGTTGCTTGACCGGGTCAAACAAACTTTCCGGAAAAGCAGGATAACAAAAGACTTCCTATTGACTGTGTGACAAATCTAGGATTGCAAGTCACGTCCTATAGTTCCGGTGTAATTTGAATAGACCAGAGCATGCTGGGTAAAAAATTTAAAAAAGTGACGGTTAGACCGAGAGTTCAGCAGTTGAGATTTGGTAGCCGCCGAGTTCAGTCGCTCCCGTCAACTCTCCGAAGAAGAGATTTGTTATAACTACGGTTCATTTCACCACTCATTCAAGCAGGCGCTATCACCACTCGCACCTCCTTTTCATCCACGCCAACCGAGGAAAGAAAATAAAAGTCCAGCTTTCTTTTGTATACCTGTGTTGGTTTTTAATCCAGTGTACTACACACCAGCGCTGTCAATTGATACAGTATATAACAACAATACCTCTAAGTTTATAATCATTTATTGTGACAAAATAAACATGATTACTTCAATTAATAATTTATTTAGGTTTTTGGACCATATGACCTTTAGGCACCCCTTTTGATTTGATGATTCATAAGTACATTTTTTCCATTTACACCGTCAACATCCAGTTGTTTGTTAACAGACGACTTTTAGAGGTTTTCTTTAAAACTAACTATAACCCTAACCCCTAAATCTAACTCCTAACAAACCACCAGATATTGACGGTGTAAATGAAAAAAATGTACTTATGAATCAGCAAAGCAAAAGGAGTGCCTAAAGGTCATATGATCCAGATTTTTTTTTGCATATAATCTCAAAGTTCTCCCCGATCAATTAAGTTAATCAGCAAGGAGCTTGTATATATCTAAGTTTAGAGTTTTCCTTCTCCTGGGTTAGTTTCATTACCAGATTAAAGCCTGTGAAGAAAAATGGATTGATATTTTTTGCACATAGCATTAGCACGAAGTGACATTCAAACTGTCTCATCCGGGATTTGAACTCGGGTCAACTATATTATTTTACTCCCACGATAACCGTAACACGAGTGCGCCTAAATCAACAAGACGCATATATAACATATCTTTATGAAAATATGTTGAATTAGAGTCTGTTCCATTCGATATAAATGAAAGCAAAAAGGGGTGAACACGCCGTAAATCCAACCAACAATTTAACCAAAAGTATAATTGTTTATATATATATATATATATAGTCATTCACAGACACAGTGTTTCGACGTATCACGTCTCTTCAGTGTTGCTAGACATTAGTAAGCTACCTACAGTCGGGATAGAAACCTGATCTATTAAGCATCAGTCGGACAGCTTAACTGCTCGGCTATCGTCACCTGTGAGTATATATATATATATATATGTGTGTGTGTGTGCGTCTCTCTCTCTCTCTCTCTCTCTCTCTCTCACACACTCTCTCTCTCTCTCTCTCTCTCTCTCTCTCTCTCTCTCTCTCTCTCTCTCTCTCTCTGTATGTGTGTGTGTAGAGATGGGGATAGAAAGACAGACAGAAAGAAAGAGCGAGAAAGAGAGAGAGAGAGAGAGAGAGAGAGAGAGAGAGGGGGGAGATAGACGGGGAGAGATAAATAAATGATACGCAAAAAATGTGGTAGATAGCTTGATAAGCAAATACTGAAATAAATAGATAGATAAGAAAAAGTATATATATATATATATATATATATATATATATATATATATATATAGAGAGAGAGAGAGAGAGAGAGAGAGAGAGAGACAGAGAGACAGAGACAGAGAGAGAGAGAGAGAGAGAGAGAGACAGAGAGAGAAAGAAAGAAACAGGAAGAGAGAGAGTGGTGAGGTGGTGAATTAGAAGAGAAAAGATATATATATTTTCGATAGATTGAAATAAAACTGGAGGATCTCTCTTTTCCTCCCTCTCTGTCATATATATATATATATATATATATATATATATATATATATATATTATAATATATGGAAGTTCATATTTGTATATAGAGAGATGAAACGTAAAAAGAAGAATATCCGCCGTCAGATATAGCGAGCAATGTTGAGCCTATAATACACGACAGCATCGAGAACTAAAGTGTCCATAAGAATAAGAAAAGTATAAAGAGAACGCTTCTAATTCTTACAGTTCGGACTATTGTGTGTCATCGTCATCTTCTTTCTTTATCGTCGCTTTCCAACATCCTTGTCAAATATATATGCCCATTGGCACTTGAAATGAATATGAATGGGAATTACAATGATTAACTCTTGCAAGCCAAATAAAAAAGACGAAAGAATTGAGGACCCGGATGTATGAGGACAAAGTTGAATAGAGAGAAATATGTAAAGAAGATGAGAAAGGATTTCAAAGACACATCTTGCAAGAAGAATTGATGGTGAGAAGAAGACAAATATTTTGTGTAAAGTGAAAGAAGGACGGATTATTAGTAACAATTATCAACAAAGACATAAAATGACCAGCTTTGTGCGGATACTGGATGCCGCGCAGAGGATCTCCCGGGAGCAATGAATGATAGAGACTTGTTGACCCGAGTTCAAATCCTGCACGAAGCTGTTTGGAATTCACATACCCTTGGGAAAGGTATGAATCCAACTATTCTCCCTCCAGCTATGGGTAAATAGTAGGGCAGACCGGGCTCTATAACCTTAGCTAGGTAACCAGTCTAAGAGAAGGAAAACTCTGAATTCAAACCTGTTAAACTCCACTTAAGAAATTGACCTTGTGTCACATCCTACTCGTGCGGAGGAGTTGGTAAATATGTATAGTGGTTTCTCTTTATTATTATTATTATTATTATTATTAGTAGTAGTAGTTGTAGTAGTAGTAGTAGTTTTTAACACCAACATTAGCTGATGGTCTTTCACTGGAGTTTGAGTGCCTACAAGTCTCCCCATCACCAGGACCCTCCTGAGTATTCCAGCTGATTTCAACAATGCTCTTATCTGGATGGACTCAATTCTTCCTTTGATTCCAGTTCCTCTAATTTTTTCTAAGCTTTTGTGAACCGTTGCAAATGCACCTACCTACTAATAGTATCACTTTTACCCTCATATTCCACAGTTTTTTAAAATTCTTAAGTGAAGTCTAGGTATTTGTCTATCTTTTCGTTTTCTTTATTTGAGTTTTCACATCAGTGTTAGCTGATGGTCTTTCACTGGAATCTGAGTGACAGCAAGTCTCCTCAGGTCTCCAGGACTCTTCTGAGTATTCTGGCAGATTGCAGCAGTGCAGTGTTCTGAATGGTTTCAACCCTTCCTCTGATTCCCAAACTTTCCAAACCCTTTTCCAATCCTTTTGGGACTGTTCCAAGTGCACCAACTACAATTGGTATCACCTTCACTTTCATATTTCATAACTTTTTCAGTTCTCTGGCAAGGTCCAGTTATTTGTCCATTTTTTCCTTTTCCTTTAGGTTCACCCTGCTGGCACTGCAAAATCCACCAGTTGACAAGTTCTTTCTTTTTTGTTTATCAACACTAGGTCTGGTCTTCTTGCTGGGATAAGGTGATCCGTTTTAATTTCAAAGTCCCAGAGAATGTTATGTGTTTCGTTCTCAAATTGTGTGAGTTTTTAAAATCAGCATTAGCTGATGGTATTTACTGGAGTCTGAGTGACAACAAGTCTCCTCAGATCTCCAGGACTCTTTTGGGTATTATGGCAGATTGCAGCAGTGCAGTATTCTGAATGGTCTCAATTCTTTTTGGGACCGTTCCAAGTGCACCTTTTCGATTTCCTTCATCTGTCGGAACTGCAAAATCTACCAGCTGACAATTTCTTTTTTTGTTAATCAATACTATGTCTGGTGTTCTGACTGGGATAAGGAGATCCGTCTTTATCTCAAAGTCCCAGAGAATTTTATGCGTTTCGTACTCAAGAGCAGATTCTGGTTTATGTATATACCATTTTGTTGTACGGTCAAAATTTATATTTTTGCATAATTCCCAGTGGATGACCTTCCCAACACAATCTATTATTATTATTATTATTATTATTATTATTATTATTATTATTATTATTTACTCCTTTTGAGTTTTCACATCAGCATTAGCTAATGGTCTTTCACTGGAGTCTGAGTGACAGCAAGTCTCCTCAGGTCTCCAGGACTCTTCTGAGTATTCTGACAGATTGCAGCAGTGCAGTGTTTTGAATGGTTTCAATCCTCCCTCTGATTTATTATTATTATTATTATTATTATTATTATTATTATTATTATTATTATTTGCATTTATTTTATTGTAGCAATAATACTCATAATAGCAAAATAATAATAATAATAATAATAATAATAATAATAATAATAATAATAATTCAGAACACTGCACTGCTGCAATCTGCCAGAATACTCAGAAGAGTCCTGGAGACCTGAAGAGACTTGCTGTCACTCAGACTCCAGTGAAAGACCATCAGCTAACACTGATGTGAAAACTCAAAAGGAATAATACGAAGAAGAAGAATTATTATTATTATTATTATTATTATTATTATTATCATTATTATTATTTGCATTTATTTTATTGTAGCAACACTACTCATAATAGCAAAATAATAATAATAATAATAATAATAATAATAATAATAATAAGAAGAAGAATAAGAAGAAGAAGAAGAGGAGGAGGAGGAGGAGGAGGAGAGGAATAATAATAATAATAAGAAAAGAAGAAGAAGAAGAAGAAAAAGAAGAAGAAGAAGAGGAGGAGGAGGAGGAATAATAATATAATAATAATAAGAAGAAGAAGAAGAAGAAGAAGAAAAGAAGAAGAAGAAGAAGAGGAGGAGGAGGAGGAGGAGGAGGAGGAATAATAATAATAATAATAATGATAATAATAATAATAATAATAATAATAATAAGAAGAAGAAGAAGAAGAAGAAGAAGAAGAAGAAGAAGAAGGATGAGCAGGAAGTCCAGTAGGACGACGGCAACAACCAGGAAGGCGAAGATGGCAACAACGGAGAAGAAGAGAAAGAAGACGAGAACGAAGGGGAGAAGGAAGAAGAGGATGAGGAGGAGGAAGGAGGAGAGGGGGAGGAGAGGGAGGGGAGAGGGAGGAGAGTTTCTTGACTCATGCTCGGAAAGATTTAAGTAATTCCTATATTTCCTTGTATGTTTTTTTTTATATATTTCATCTATTCATTATTTCCCTTTATTTTACACCGCTCACCATAATCCGGAAAAAAGAAAAAGAAAAAAGTGTAATAATCATTTTCCTCATTTGCTTGGCACAAATTCTATCGGGCCATTTTATACGTCTTCCTCCATTGTCCGTTTTGTCTTGCCGACATCGCTGACCCGCCAAGACTGACCCATGAACCGCGTCAATCGACTCCACGGCTTCGCAGCGGGGTCAATCAGTCAGTCAGTCAATCAGACAATCGTTCATGGGGAATTTGGCTCCTGGCATTCCAAGTTGCACTTGTGCGAAAGGTCTTTCCTTTTTTCTTTTTTTCTTTTTTGTTGCTGCTGTGGTGATGGGTGGAGGTTTTCCGAGTCATAAGAAAGATAAAACACGGAGGAAAATAATTCACATGGGTTATACGGAATTATCTGGTAAAGATAGAACGCTTAAAAAAATGTTTAACACTGTGAGGCTGAGTATTAGCTGATCGTATAAGCTTTCATATTAACTCATCGAACCAAATACTGGTTTGGTTGGTATTTTTCTGAATTTATGATATGAGGGTTGATAATTTGTAATATTTTGATTATTCGGACTATTGTCCTCATCTTTATTGTTAATCATACAACGTTCTGGTCGATGTTTTCTCCGGCCTCAGGTCTTTCTTGTCACTCGAGAGCCTTCTTGAACCCTGGAACATTACGTTATATGTACAATTAGACACATAGCGTAGTGGATATAGGCGTTGAGTTAATACAGTTCTAAGTGACAGTTATCTCTAGGCTGCAGGTTCAATCCTGATCAAGGGCAATAGTAACATAGAATAATAATTAACACAGCTTAACACCTGTACCCCAGCCATGGTTAGTGGAGTGAGAACAGTCCAATTGTACGCATAGCCTAGTGGATTAAGGAGTTAGGTTAAGACACTTCTAAGTGACAGTTATCTCTAGACTGCAGGTTCAATCCTGGCCATGGGTGACAGTAACATATAATAATAATTAACACAGCTTAAAACTTGTTCTGGTTAAAGAGACCAGTATACCCTCGTAGCTTGAATAAAGGGTTGAGTTCAAAGTTCCGTGATGGCTCCCGATTACAAGGTTCCCGAATTCGAAAAGAAGGTTCCCGAGTCAGACAATAAATACCCGAAGAAGGCCGGAGGGCACATCGGACGAAACGTTGGTTTGTTTGGGTTTTTCTTTTGTTGAATGGCATACCAACGTCATCGGATATTTAATGCCAAAGCCATTCGTGTAGAAGAACTTGTAGTTGCACTATTTATTCAATACCTGGGGTATGAGGAGGTGCATACCTTTCCCAATGATAACTGCGAGACTGGATTGGTTTAATTGGTTTGTTTGTTTATTTGATAATAACGCACATACCGAGAGACCTGTTAAACGCCGCTCAAAACTGACTTTGTGTCGCATCCTGCTCGTAAAGGAGGGGTTGGGTAAATACTTACAAGTGTCTCCCCCCGCACTAAGACGAAAGCTGCTTACGGGACCAGTGATAATAGTGAGCAAGATATTGTGTGGGTAGTTTAGAGTAACCTCCCTTTATTGATAGTTAACTTAGAGTGACCGTTCGTGGTGTTTCTGTTCGTAGATGAGGGGTTAGGGAAACACTTACAAGTTCCACCCCCCACTAAGACGAAAGCTGCGTACGGGACCAGTGATAATAGTGAGCAAGATACTGTCTGGGTAGGTTTGAGTAACCTCCCTTTATTGATAGTTAACTTAGAGTGACTGTTCGTCGTGTTATGCGAATATTAGTGGCAGGCCGTCGGTAAGTCTCTATTTAATGACTGGTGGGCGCCGCCATTTGCATTCTGGACTTCGTACGTCGTATGAGACGGTCGATTCGTGTCACTCTTCTTACAGATATTTCATTAATTTTAGTCTATATATTACTTGCCAGCAAGTGTGACATACGCCAATACCGATAGACCTGTTAAACTCCGTTTTAAAAAAAACTGACTTTGTGTCGCATTCTGCTCGTGGCAGAGGGGTTGGGTAAATATAAATACATGATGATAAAAATAATACATTGGAACGCTGGATGTTTTTAGATGTTGTTGTTTTTTAGATGTAAAGATTACAAGTAAAGATTAGTGAAAAAAAGACTAAACTATATTTGATGCACCCTG
>CM042172.1:66171087-66188587 GCA_023376005.1 Doryteuthis pealeii | reverse complement strand
TGACATTGTCCACTCTAAGGCTGCTGGCTGTAATTCCTTAACAGCCATTTTGGTTTCTACACTAACTGTACATAATTGTTAGTATGCATGCTAACAATTATGTATACATGTTTAAGTATATTAGTATAAGATGTCGTATCTAATCGTAAAGTAGCATAAGGCGCAGTACACACGATATCAATATATTATATATATCTTGATTTTTATATATATATATATATTATTTATATATTATATTATATTATATATATACCAATCATTCACGTCTTATGAACGTTTCTTGTTTTTATATGTTCTGTTCAATTCGAGAGCTGTATATCTTGATATTGTGTATTGTCTTCTGGTTTTCAAATATTTGTTACTGGTTTTCGTAATTTTGTATCCAACCACATTCCGTCATGAATATTTGAAAATTTAATTAAGAAGAGCTCTTGAAAGTCACTCTGATGATTGTCCTGAAGCTATTCATATCGATGTGATATCTGTCCTTCTCACTTCTCTCCCCACCGACCGCTCTATCTGTTATGCCAAAAACTTGCGACCTAAAAAGAAATAGAATTCCAAAATGTATTCTGCTTGCAAACCCGTACATCTAGGGTATTTGTATAATATCCTATTAATAATGGAGAGTTCGCCCCGGGTTTTTTGTTGTAACGAAAACTACGGTCACTGCTTACGTTACATTTACCTCTTTTACAAACATCATAACATAGAACACAATACACTCAATAATTTGAACATGCAACATTAGACAGTTCCTCATTGTTTTTAAAACAAGTTTTAATAATATATGACTGGTATTGATATATATATGTATATATATATAATATATATATAATAATATAATTATGGTTTGTTTACTTTTATACATATTTAGTAACTAACAATTGGAGGAAAATCATATGTATGTAAGGGAGATCATACAAAGTTAATGAGGATATAATATTTTATTAACCGAAAATTAAATAAAATGTGAGGAATACGAAGGCCTTTTCGAAGGCCGGTTTTTTTTTTTTTCAAGTATAAACGACTGGCGACGAATAAAAGTCCAGATTGGGTATAAGAGATGTCCTTTAAGAAACGGAATGGGAGGTGAGCCACGAGGGGGAAAAAGGGGGGATGCATATATAAGTAATATTTAAACGCTCAGGTCGAATCGGGATTGGAAGATGTTTCCGCACAAGTAAAGGGAGTGGTTTGGGTTTTGATCTGCACAAGAGTGGGGAGAAAGAATGAAAATATTAAGCAGCTTCAAGAAATGGTTAGTTGCTGCTTAGACCCTAGCTACTGTGCCAAGGACGCGAGAAACCGGTGAAAAGATCTTCGTAATTCTCCACATTTGTAAATTTTATTTTCGTAAGAATATCATTAACCAATCTCAATAACTTGTATGATCTCCCTACATACGATATTTACAACCTCCAATTTCAGTACTATATATATATAAAATATATAGGGACAGCGCCGGGTGTATAAGTTAAAGTCAATGGGGAAATGGACTCGTCGCCCGAGTTTCAAATCCTGAATGTAGGTAATTCATTTTCACTTAGGCGCTACATAACTTTTGGGAAAAGTTTATGAATCCTACTCTCCCTACCAGTTATGGATAAATAGTAGGATCAGACTGGAACTCTTTAACCTTGTTAGCAACCGAGTCTTAGAGAAGGAGAGGAGAATCCTCGCATTCAAACCTGTTAAAGCTCCGCTTAAGAATTGACCGTTGTTGCAACATCCTGCTGCGGTGCGGCGGGCGTTGGTGTAAATACCTACACTCATCACATACACCACACACACATATTATATATTGATATATATAATGATATATATATATATTATATGATATAGAGAAGAAGAGAATGATGGGGGGGAAACAGAACGACACAGACGACACAGACAGCGAGAAATTAAGATATTCTCTCTAGCAGTCGTAATGTCTTTGTTTATCCCGTTCTTTTGTTAATTTGCCTTATTTTTTTGTTGTTGTTGTTTTAACAATTTACGTTTTTTCCCTAAAATAACAGATCCTAACAAGATGCTAAAATGTGGAGAAACTTTTCTGGTTCCTGATTTCCGGCATTAACTTAACGGTTGACTGATCTCGACAAGGACGTTGATTGCATGAGTACCCAGGTTTTTCTAGCATCAACCTGTTGAGTGACAGATGAAACGTGAAGTGAACCGGCAGAAAAACAATGTTCATATAGAAAATTGCACAATAAAAAAGAAAGAACAAAAAATGAAGACGTTAAAGAGTTGTGGAAAGGGAGTTAATTTGAGAAGAAAATAAAGATGGCGAAGGAAAAGCAGATATGTTATTAATTATTATTAGTTATTTACTCCTTTTGAGTTTTCACATCAGTGTGAGCTGATGGTCCTCTTCACTGGAGTCTGTAGTGATACCAAGTCTCCTCCTCAGGTCTCCAGGACTCTTCTGAGTATTCTGGCAGATTTGTAAGCATTGGAGACCTGAGAAGAACGAAACGATATAAAATTCTCCGGGACTTTGAAATAAAAACGGATGACCTATATCCCAGCAAGAAGACGCAGACCTAGTGTTGATAAAACGCAAAAAAGAAAGAACTTGTGCAAACTGTGGATTTTGCAGTTCAACAAATCACAGGGTGAAGCTAAAGGAAAATGAAAAAATGGATAATATTCTGGACCTTGCCAGAGAAACTGTAAAAGTTATGGAATATGAAAGTTAAAGTGATACCAATTGTAGTGTTGTGCACACTTGGAACAGTCACAAAAGGATTGGGAAAAGGGTTTGGAAAGTTTGGAAAATCAGAGGAAAGGATTGAAACAATTCAGAACACTCACTGCGCAATCTTGCAGAATACTCAGAAGAGTCTTGGAGACCTGAGAAGACTTGCTGTCACTCAGACTTCAGTGAAAACCATTCAGCTAATGCTGATGTGAAACTCAAAAGGAGTAAGGTATAATTAATATAATAATAATAATAATAATAATAATAATATAAAAAATAGATTCTTTAAAAAAGTAAAAATATCCCGGAGAATCAAAAGAAATAATACACATGAGGAAAATGAAATACATATAAACACATATAAATCTACTACATTGAGGAACTGGCAAGACTAAATTGACCACTATATTTGTTGGAAATTTATTAGGGAACAAGCGACCCAGCTTCAACCGGTATCAGCAGTCCTCTGGAGATCACAATGTGGGTCATTATAAAAGCAAGTCCTACTACATCTCTCCTCCTCTGCTAAGGCTAATGTGTGGACTGCCTAGAATTGGCAACTTGCTTTTGATAAACCGACCCTACATGATTTCCAGAGAGCTGGTGTGATGGAAAAGCCGGGTCACCTGTCCCCTAATAAATTTCCAACAAACAGGTAGAGAATGACAATTAAAGGGTAAGGATATAAGAAAATAGTATTAGAAGGTACAACAAAACAAAAATGACAAACTAAGTCTCGCCTGAGACAAGTTGGCCACTAAAGAAGAGAGGTACATAATGACAAAGAGTAAATATATTAAGTAAAGTGTAATACAAAGAGACTACAAAATATTAGTTAACCCGCCTGGACAATGTGTCACACCAAATTTCCCGCACAAGTAAACACCTCAGCTTCGGGGAACCTACTGATTGAATTTAAAACAAGTTTTCTTTGGCTTTAGAGCTTTTTTGATCCCATGAGTGGGAATTATTCCAATCACGCCATGTTCTAATATTTATCCGAGATCATCACCTGTCACTTACACCCATTTGACCTAATGTCTCCGAGTGCAAATTCTATTTAAATTTTTCAAATTCTTCTCTACTCAGTAAATAATATATACATCTTATTATAATGGAGATTGTGTGTTTTCTGTCTGTAACCGAAACTATATTCCTACTCAAGTCACAATTATCTTAAGTTATAGACATCACATTCTCCATGATTTTATTTTTATTTAACCTCAATTATTAATAAAATTGTCTTACATTATTAATCTGTTAACTTACGTCTACATACACTAAAACATGCATTATATTTATATAATACAACATAATAGCGGTTTACAGTGTGAACGGGAAGGCTAATTTGCATATTTATATTGAAAAATTGAATTTAATAAATATGTGCTTAGTATTATTGGTTTCTAACTGTTTTGGTTTTAATTTAATGAAATATAGCAAAAATCTCTTCAATGAATCTTAAATGAAATCCATTAACAAGATAAATAACTGTCATTTTATTCTTTCTTTTCTCTTATAACAAAATAATTAAATTAGAAAAAATAAAATGAAAGACGAGGTGATGGAAGAGTAAGTTTCAGTTGTTCCCATTTTTTATTTACTCCCTCTGTTTCAAATCTTTTATTAATATTCCGCTCTGTTTCAAATCTTTTTATCTGTATTCTTATTATAGTTTCATTAGCCTTTCTAATTTAATACAATATTTTATTACATTAAAACTTAAATACTTGCACCGCCGGAGGTGCATATATTTGCTGGTAATATATAATGCAACAAATGAAGGATAAAGAAAGAAAAGTAAAAACAACAATCATGGATTGGGAAAGAAAGAAAGAAAGAAAACTAAGTATAACACGGTTGTTATAAAAAAACATAAAATAGATAAACCAGAGCCAAGAAGAAAAAATAAAGTTGAAATAAAACAAAAGAAACGTGGACCATATGACCATTTAGGCACCCCTTTTGCGATCACGTTTCATAAGGTCATTTTTTCCATTTTACATCCCGTCAAAATCCGTGTTTATTACTGTAAGGTTAGTGGTTAGGGTTAGGGGTTATGAATCGAGATCCGCAAAAGGGGTGCCTAAAGGTCATATGATCCGGCTATGTACTTGATGCGACATTGAGTTCAAACTCGTCGAGATATATTACATTCATTTTTCGGACTAATACCCTTGGGAAATGTATAAAAACCCCTAATAACCCTGCTAGGGTGATAGTGGCTTCTACTGGCTATGACATGAATAATCCCACGACGGTTGGTATATCCATTAAAACAAAGAAACAGTAGCAGAAAACAAAAACAGTGTTGGGTTAGTTTTATGCATATAAGGTGTGGCTGGAATCCATCACTTGAACTATAGACTCTGTCGTGTGCGCGTAGGAATTTAAGACATAAGCCAATCACAATCTCGAATACGAGGTTAGTTAACTATATAATCGCCGATCTTGAAAGCCGTTTCATTTGCACGTATTCGACATTGACAAACAGACTTGCAACCAAGGACTTTGCTCAACATCTAAGGGACACCAAGGACTTGCTCAACTCAAGGACCGAATCAAAGGATTTTACCTAACACTAAGTACATCGGGAACCAACCAAGGGATTCTTCACTAAGATCAGCCTCTGCTTAACACAAGGGATCTTCACCGTAAAGTGCTCTCACTTAAAACCTAAAAATGTCCACAGAAATCGTAACATACAGAAACGTGAATGGGTTATCATGTTTTTTATGTTGTTTTAGAAGACAACTTCATGTCCACTGTAATGAGTTAAATTTTTAATGCTATTAACAAACGGATGTATAAGCGATCTGATGTTATTGGGCTTGAGGTTATATGTATTTAAACAACACAATCCGCACAAGAAGGATGCTGTTATATACCCTTCTAACATACTCGGGTATACAATGGAGGATAGAGACAGACTGACAGACAGACAGACAGAGACAGCCAGGCAGACATACAGACAGACATATATTAGATGATAGTGATTGTCTTACTTGCAACACTTTGACTTTCTGCTTCGGTCGCCCTCTTCTCGAAGAAGAGAGAAGAGAAGCGAACGACTTCCGCCGAAGTCTGACACGCCGCAACCAGAAAGACTCGCACCACGTTGCTTACACGTCTGATCCCTTGTCGCCGTCCCATACTGCACTCTGACGTCCTGCCACTCGGTAACAAACCAACTTAATAAGTTTATCCATTAGCTGTAGAATCGCCAGTCAACTAACAAAGAAATATCAGCCTCGCTCTTCTGACATTTATAAACAAGAATATTAATGCATTGTATATAATTAAAAAAACAATAAAATCGTAATATATCTTGTATATTATCAGAAGCGTTCCTGATTGTTTTGTTTTGACGCCCATTGACAGCTTTTGGGTATCATATTTCAGCCGAGTTGGAAAAGGGAGCAAAACCAGCTTTCCGTCAGGGCCCTATAATACTATATATCTGTGGAACAGCCAGCATTAGAAGAAAACCCCTAGTATTGTATCATCAACACAACGCACTGTAGTATTTAGAAATCGTAACATACAAGAAACGTGAATGGGTCGTCATGTTTTTTAATGTTGTTTATAGACCACTTCATCTAATGGCGGTTTTTCAAGGCGGTCAAGTAAAAAGGTTAATGAAATTTTAGTAAAATGAGGAATCTGATGGTAAGGTTTAGCTGATCACCTCAGACGTCTAAACAATCTCCTTGGTCTAGCGCAAGTGAAAAGGGGACAGACATCCTTCACTGTCTTGCTTATACCGACTTTAGGCCATCCTGACGACTTTACTACGTATTATTATTATTATTTAATCCTTTTGAGTTTTCACATCACCGTGGTTAGCTGAATGGTCTTTCACTGGAGTCTGAGTGACAGCAAGTCTCCTCAGGTATCCAGGATCTTTCTGAGTATTACTGGCAGATTGCTGCAGTGCAGTGTTCTGAATGGTTTCAATCCTTCCTCTGATTTCCAAACTTTCCAACCTTTTCCAAATCCTTTTGGGATCGTTCCAAAGTGCAGCAACCACAATTGGTATCACTTTCACTTTCATATTCCATAACTTTGTTCGGTTCTCTGGTAAGGTGCGCAAAATATTTGTCCAAGGAACTTCTATGAAATTTCCGTGATGAAGCATGGAACTCTAAAGATCTAATAGATTATAGGAGAAGAGATCGGACTAATAAGTAATCGTTAGCTCAAGTCGATAGAGCGTTCGCTAGAAACACACAAGGTTCCTAGTTCGATACCGTTCGCTCGCCAACTTCAGCGAATGAGTAGCACGGGATCCTGTGCGGTAAAAGTAAGGAGCTGATGGTAGGTGTGCGCTCCACCTCAGATGCTAAAACAATCTCCTTGAGGTCTAGCGCTAGTGAAAAGGGGAATAGACTCACTCGCTGACTGCTGATACCGGACTTTAGGCCGTTCCTTCGACTTTATTTTACTTTACAATTTCCTTCAGTGATGACCTGAAGGGGAATACTCGATTTGGCAACCCTTCCAACAATAGATTATAGGAAATATATATGCACCATACACGTTTGGTTTAGCCTTAACCCTTTGTTGGGTGTCTGGCCATTATTGTTTCATTTTGGATTCTTATAATAAATCCATTTTTCATAATCAGGAGTATTTTGTTGACAAATGAACTTTTTCTATGTCGAAAAAGTTGATTGATGTTCCTTTCTATGGATTCGTGGAATTCCTTTTTTGAACTTTTGGGTGTCTTTGAGGAATTCAAAACGACATGCCAATGTTAGATTATGGTAAAATGTTATACGTAGAGTGCTCAAAATTCTAGGCGCAACCAAAAAGTTGAAGGAATTAATATATACATAAGTAAAGTAAAATCGTCGAGGAGGCCTTTTAATGTTATTAACAGCGGATGTATAAGCGATTCTGATGTTATTGGGCTTGAGGTTATATGTATTAACCAAACCTCCGCACAAGAAGGATCTGTTATATCCCTTCTAACATACTCGGGTATACAATGGAGGAGTGAGAGAGACACACAGACAGACAGACAGACATATTAGATGATAGCTGATTGTCTTACTTGCAACACTTTGACTTTCTGGCTTCGGTCGCCATCTTCTCGAAAGAAGAGAGAAGAAAGCGAACGACTTCCGCCAGAGTCTGACACGCCGCAACCAGAAGACTCGCTACACGTCTGATCCCTTGTCGCCGTCCATACTGCACTCTGACGTCCCTGCCACTCGGTAACAAACCAAGTTAATAATGTATCCATTAGCTGTAGATCGCCAGTCAACTAACAAAGAAAATCACCTCGCTCTTCTGCATTATACAAGAATATTAATCATTGTGTATAAAAAATAAATAAATGTATATATCTTGTGTATAATAAAGGCGTTCCTGTTTGTTTTGTTTGACCCCGTTGACAGCTTTTGGTATCATATTTCAGCCGAGTTGGAACAGGGACAAAAACAGCTTTCCGTCAGGCCCTATAATACTATAATCTGTGAACAGCCAGCATTAGAAGAATCCCTCATTATAGTATTGTATCATCCAACACAACGACTGTAGTACTTAGCGGTGCATCGTTCCCATACATACATTGAGACCGTGCCACAGTGCTAAGTATTATATAGGCTAACTTCTGTTAAGGCTTTCTGCCGTGGGTTGAATTTCTTAACTTTAACATTTAATTAACACAAGACTTGTTTGTTTCTTGATCAAGCTTTTATTTTCAACCCTGCCCATTTGATTCCATCACGGGTGAGTTGCGAATCCTAACAGACATACTCTCTGATAAGGGTGTCGGCTCACACCTGACTAACTAAACTAAAAAAATTTCATGGAGACTAATCGTGCGCTTTCAAGGGTCAAGGTCATTAACAATAACAACTATCGGGTAATTTTCCATGGACCCCATGATTTAAGTTAACGGACCCTAATTCAAATTTCTAACTACAGGTATGTTCATAATTTATAACTGCTCATTAATTATGTGACAAAAGAAACACAAGGTCATTTTAAAGCTAAGTTTGAATTCACGGCGAAAACCATTACAATGCAAACGCTTCGTGTTGACGTACGAATGTAGTCATCATTTTAGAGATGCTCTAATTAATATTCAGCAAAGAATATTAATAGTTTTTGAGATAAGATATTTCAAAGCGCATTTTTCTTTATCTTTTTCTAAGTTTTATTATCAGTCAAGTTCTTTTCGTTTACTACGTGATTATTGATTCTTAGAGGCTTCAGATTTTTCTAAGAGCCATTTTTTTTTTAACGATAATATTCATTATTATTGCCGCTAAACAAAATACTAATCACTTTTTTTTTTGCAACCACAAACACAAAAAATGTCTCTCTTTTTTTAAAATAGCATTCACTAGCACAAAATTGCATGCGGCTATGTTCTCTTAAATACCCCCCCCCCTCCACGAAAAAAAAACCTATTTCACTAATTTTAATTACACATACTAATGTAATTGATGTTAGTATCAGTCAAATAGAACTAGTACTTGAGTTTTCGGTTCGATATCGGCCCTCGCCAACTCAGCGTATGAGTATCACGGAGACCTGTGCGGTAAAGTAAGGAGCTGATGGTAGAATGTGGCGCTCCACCTCAGACTCAGAAATAATCCCTTGGTCTAGCGCTAGTGAAAGGGAATAGACTCCCTCGCTGTCTGGCTGATACTGACTTTAGGCCACTCCGATGACTTTACTTACTTTAACTTATAGAAAATATACTAACAATCTAAGTCACGTATTTATGTATAAAATACTAAAGCGATTCATAACTTTTGCAATATATATATATTTACCAACCCCTCCGCACGAGCAGGATGTGACACAAGGTCATTTTCTTAAGCGGAGTTCAACAGATTAGAATTCAGAGTTTTCCTTCTTCTAGACCGGTTGCCTGACGCAAGTTTAAAGTGCCCAGTCTGCCCTACTATTTATCCATAGCTGGAGGGAGAGTAGGATTCATACCTTTCCCAGGGGTATTAGCGCTATATGAAATGCAATTACCCCATCCAGGATATGAACTCGGGCGACGAGTCCATTTTCCCATAACTTTAACCACACGCTTTAACCACCACGCGTTTCCATTATTTTAGTATAGGGCCAAACAATAAAGACAGAAGCCGACTCAGACAAGATAGAGAAATACAGAAAAATACGAGCGTTTGAATAAACCGGAATAATGGTATCAAGCCTAGCACCTATATGAGTGACCCGACCCTATTACCCGCTTCGCAAGCCCCACCCCTTTTTCAACATATATAATGCTCGTAGCTGAGGTGTTAGGGTCCTGGGTATGAGGTTAGACTGCATCTAATGGGGAAGTTTTAGTTTTGGAGCTTTAGGGAGTGTGGAGTACTTTCATCATCATTACTCCCAGGTCAACCCTGACCCGGAATAGTAATACCTCTTATGGTTACATCTATAGGTAAAGTGAAAAAAAAAACATGAGTTTTGGAAATGAATTTAAAAAATAAATACCCATTCAAGAATGAATAAAACAAAACTTCTTCGCCATAAAATGACTCAGCAAGGGCTGACATCTAATCAACCAAGCGTCTCAACAACCAAGCTGCATCCGGTGGTGATTTCCGGTTCTTTAAGCTCCGATACGGCCGGTTTAGCTCAGTGGGAGAGTGTTCGGCTGGGAACCTTAAGGTACCGAGTTCGATACCGGCCCTCGCCAACTCAGCGTATGCGTAGCACAAGGACGTGCACGGTAAAGAGAAGAGCTGATGGTAGGTGTGGCGCTACGCCTCAGACGCTAAAAAGAACAATCTCCTTAGTCTAGCACCAGTGAAAAGGTAATTGACTCCTTCGCTGTCTTGCTGATACCGACTTTAGGCCACCCTGAAAAAACATCCATGCTGTTATTATTTATATTTTATTTTTTAATCATCTTCACAAATATAAATCAAATCTCTATTATTTTTTGTTCAAAATCCAAGCCATCGTGATATTTAATGTGTATATATATTTACGTTGTCGTTGTTTTATTTCCGAAGTTTCCTAGGGACATATTATATACACCAACTGCATATATATATATATATATATATATATATATATATATAGAGAGAGAGAGAGAGAGAGAGAGAGAAAGAGAGAGAGAGAGGAGCATAAAGAGAGTAAGAAACAAATAGATACTAAGATATATCATATTACAATTCTCTTTTCTATCATCTTAGTTTAATCACCATTCCATGTTTAAAAATGGCTGCTTGAGAAATTTAAACAAACCCCCAACCTTTTTTTATCATATGGGTGCTAGAAGGAGGTAGCCGAGGGTCTTCCTATCCTGGGAATGACGTTAAACTCTATCTGATGGTTAGGTTCCAGTTCTGGAGGTTTGGGGAATGTGGAGCACCCATTTTCACCGTAGCTCCCAGGTCCACTCTGACCTGGAGTGGTAGTACCTGTTAGGGTCCCATCTAGGAGTTAAATAGAAAAATGTGTTTTATATAAAAAAATTGAGTATCCATTAAGAATGAATTTATTTCAAAACTTTATTCGGCATTAGATGACCCACTGAGGTTGATATGCATAAAACAAAACAAAACAAACCAATCCAATCGACATGCTCTGTTGAGATGAATGTTCAGTTTAACGAGATCTGGTTAGTATGAAGGATGCTGCACTTGCACAGTTCTGTGTTTCGTTAAAAACATTTAATTAAAAAAGTATCAAGATTAGCTTCATAATCTTTTACAATTACAAATTAGCACTGATTTGTATGTAAATTTGGAGATTCTCAAATTTACTGATATGGTCCATTGAGAAAATATTTTGTTCTTACATAAATTATTCACAATAAAATGCCTGTTTCTGTTCAGAATGTTTTTGCAGTTGACGTCACCCATGCTCATGTCACTCGTGCTGACCAATCTGGTTTGCTTAATTTCCCTATCATCAACACTGTGGTTTTGGGCATAATTCGATTCGTTTTAATGCAATTAATTCTTGGAATACTGTTCAGCTTCGTTATTTTTTGATAAAGAAAAAGATGAAGCTTGTTTCAGTTAATTATTTTGTCCTTAAAACACTTTTGAAAAATCATTTTATTGCCTCTTATGAACAACAGATTTGCATTTAGATTCTCACACGGCTAATTTGTCTCATGATATATATGTATATGTTTACGTTGTGTGTTTCATGTATTGTTTCCTGTGAGCGTCCAAGGGTGGTCATGTCCATGGGATTAGCTTCACGCTATTAGGCATGGCCTCCCTTCAATAGTAGTTTAAACCAATAAAGTTTTTCTTTTACTTATATTTTAAAAAATAATTTGTACTACTATTGATTAATAAATTTCTTATTTCTTTCTTTTCTTATTTCATCTCTAGACATGATCAGTGTATTGTGTAAGTTGCTTATCTGTGCATGTATATTCATTCGATTTTTCAATTTAAAAAGAATTAAAACTTTGATTGTTATATTTTTTATCACATCTTGTATAATAATGATAAACTTATTATAATGGAGATTGAGTGTTTTTCTGTCTGTAACCGAAACTATATTACTACTCTACAAGTCACCTTAGTTATTGACATCACATTTTCAATGATTTTATTTTCATTTTAAACTCAATTATTAATAAATATAACATACCTACATACTAAAAACATGCAATTATATTTATATATACAATAAAATAGCAGTTTACAGTGTGAACGGAAGGTTAATTTGCATATTGATAATAAAAAATCGAATTAATAAATATGTGCTCAGTGTTATTGATTTCTAACTGTTTGGTTTTATATTAATGAATATAAGCAAACCTCTTCAATGAATCTTAAATGAAATCCATTAAAAAGAAAATAACTGTCATTTTATTCTTTACTTCCGCTTTTAACTAAATACTTAAATTAGAAAAATAATAATGAAAGACGAGAGTGATGGAAGAGTAAGTTTCAGTCGTTCTATTTTTCAATTATACTCCCCTCTGTTTTAAATATTTTATCTGCATTCTTATTTAGTTTCATTAGCCTTTCTAATTTAATACGATATTTTATTACATTAAAAATAAATACTTGCACCCGGAGGGTGCATATATTTGCTAGTAATAATAATAATGATAATAGTAGGACAAACGAAAATACCTGCAAATATCTTCAAATGACAAACCATTTTAAAACGAACTAAAAAAAAAAAAACAGACAAATAACACCTATTATCTTTCACCGTTTTTCCCACTCATATATCGAGATTAATGCCAGATAAATAACGAGATATATGCATATATATATTCATTTTGCATATCTCTCGCTATTTATCTATTTTGTCTATATGTTGTCCGTTTGTAATTATTTATGAAAGTTTGCTGGAGACATCGGTCGCCCCTCTCCACTTCCGCTGCGCAGTCGCATGCGTGCAGGCTAGCTCGAAGAAAATGGCTAATAAGAAATATATCATACGGTGTCAGCATTTTAAAGAAAGGAAATGTTAATTTCACCTTGCGCACATCACGTCACACGCCGTTCCAATCTCCATCCTTTTTCAAATACATCGCTAAAAAAAAAAAAAAAATACCCTCTCCCTACACCTAAACCTCCCCGCCACTCACTCTGCTCATATGATTGGCTCTTACTTCCGTACTATTTTCTCTTTCATTTTCTTCTCTTAATTCAACTTTCACTTTCATTTTGAGTTTTTCGCGCGTTTTACCTAAACATTTAAAGCGATAAGGTCCATTGTTATCTCTACGTATTCCCCCCCCCACTTTTTTACTAAACAATTTTGCGCTGTCCTTTTTTTTTTTTTTTTTCTTTTGTATTATTATTATTATTATTATTATTATTATTATTATTATTATTATTATTATTATTATTATTATTATTATTATTAATCAGTCGAGGATGGGGTCTTACTTCTTGGCTTGCAAATTAACTTTTTTAAATTTTTTATTTTTTTTATCTAAGGTCTTTTATAGCATCATCATCATTATCATCACCATCTCCATCGTCGTTTCTATTATCATTATTATTATTATTATTATTTATGCTTCTGTGCTGTTTGTATGTAATTCAATAGATATATTGACATCAGCTGAAGATATAGCTAATGTGATTTACCCAAGGGGCTTCGCTTTCTCCATTTCTCGACCTTCTTTTCAAAATTTCCCTCTCTTTCACGACCCTCTAATTAGCATTAACAATCCTTTGCGTGCACGTATGTGTGTATACAAAACGTTTAGCAAAACAGCCTATCATTCGCTCCAGCGTTATTCTTCTTGTTAATAATTTTTGTTGTTGTTGTTGTTGTTGTTGTTGTAGACGTTGTTGCGATGGAGCTCATCATCATCATCATCATCATCTTCAAAATAAAAGCTTATAATTATTGGATTGTTGGGTGTTTTTTGTGTTGTTTTTTTTTCCTCTACTTTTTCGATTTATGAAACCTTTTTGTTGTTGTTGTTGTTATTTATTGTTGTCTTTGCGTATGTATTTGTCTGTTTTAGGTGTTAGGTTTTTTTTTTCGTTTATTTTTGTCGTTATTGTGGCAAAGGTGATTTTGTTAAGGCGATGTAAGCATACCTGGGTCAAAATATAATAATAATAATAATAATAATAATAATAATAATAACGATAAAAACAACCATTATTACAAGTAACAAACCGAAAATAAGAAGAAAAATTAAACAATGAATTACAGGTGACGAATACATACATAGGAAATAATGTTAAATCTTATGGTTTCTATCACAGAGTCGTGTAAATGATTCTACTCATCCATTTCTCATAAAACTATCTCCAACAGTAATAAGAGACGAATATAAAAGCTGTTTCAAAGAAAAGAAAAGAAAACTATTTGAAGTAATACGTGTTTATAATAATAATAATAATAATAATAATAATAATAATAATAATAATAATAATAAAAGAGTGAAAAATCTGGAAATCAAAGGAAGAATTGAGACCATCCAGAATACTGCACTGCTGCAATCTGCGAGAATACTCAGAAGAGTCCTGGAGACCAGAGGAGACTTGTTGTCACTCAAACCCCAGTGAAATACCATCAGCTAACACTGATGTGAAAAACTAATAATAATAATATAATAATAATAATAATAATAATAATAATAATAATAATAAATGAGACTGTAAACCATATACTCTGCGAATGTAGCAAACTAGCACAACGAGAATACAAAACTAGACACGACTGGGTTGGAAAGGTTGATCCACTGGGAATTATGCAAAAAAAATTTAATTTTGACCATACAACAAAATGGTATATGCATAAACCAGAATCTGTTTCTGAGAACGAAACGCATAAAATTCTCTGGACTTTGAATAAAAACGGATCACCTTATCCCAGCAAGAAAACCAGACCTAGTGTGATAAACAAAAAGAAAGAACTTGTCAACTGGTGGATTTTGCTGTGCCAGCAGATCACAGGGTGAAGCTAATGAAAATGAAAAAATGGACAAATATCTGGATCTTGCCAGAGAATTGAAGAAGTTGTGGAATATGAAAGTGATAGCAATTGTAGTTGGTGCAGTGGAACAGTCCAAAAGGATTGGAAAAGGGTCTGGAAAGTTTGGAAATCAGAGGAAGGGTTGAAACCATTCAGAACACTGCACTGCTGCAGTCTGCCAGAATACTCAGAAGAGTCCTGGAGACTTGAGGAGACTTTCTGTCACTTAAAGACCATCAGCTAATCCTGATGTGAAAACTCAAAAGGAACAAATAATAAATAATAATAATAATAATAATAATAATAATAATAATAATAATAATAATATATCCACAGAATTCGTGCATAAGAACTACGCGAAATTTACAACCATTTATAATTAAAATTTTGTGAATTAACCCTTAAAAAACCAGGCCTGTATTTGTACCGCTACCTCGACATACCTCTACCGTGTTTTACAGCATATAGGACTCACTTTATTTCCAAAGTTTTGGCTCAAAAATTGCCTGGTTTTTTAAGGGTTAATTCACAAAATTTTAATTATAAATGGTTGTAAATTTCGCGTAGTATCTTATTGCACGAATTCTTGTGGATATTATTATTATTATTTTATTATTATTATTATTATTATTATTATTATTAATTATTATTTGTTCCTTTTTGAGTTTTCCAAACATCAGGATTAGCCTGATGGGTCTTTAAGTGACAGAAAGTCTTCTCAGTCTCCAGGACTGTTCTGAGTATTCTGGCAGACTGCAGCAGTGCAGTGTTCTGAAATGGTTTCAAACCCTTCCCTGATTTCGCAAACTTTCCAAGACCTTTTCAATCTTTTGGGACTGTTCCACGTGCAACCAACTACAATTGCTATCACTTTCATATTCCACACTTCTTCAATTCTCTGGCAAGATCCAGATATTTGTCATTTTTTCAATTTTCAATTTAGCTTTCAGCCCTGTGATCTGCTGGCAGTCAGCAATCCACCAGTTGACAAGTTTTTCTTTTTTGTTTATCAACACTAGGTCCTGGTTTTCTGCTGGGATAAGGTGTCCGTTTTTAATTTCAAAGTCCCAGGAATTTTATGCGTTTCGTTCTCAGAAAGATTCTGTTTTTTGCATATACCATTTGTTGTATGGTCAAAATTAAAATTTTTTTGCCATAATTCCCAGTGGTTTCACCTTCCCAACCCAAGTCCCGTGTCTAGTTTTTGTATTCTCGATTTGTGCTAGTTTGCTACATTCGCAGAGTATATGGTTTACGTCCTCATTTATTATTATTTATTATTATTATGTATTAGTATTATTATTATTTATTGAATTATTATTCAAATGTTTTTCAACTCAATGGTTAGACTTGACTGGTATTTCACTGGGGTTTGAGTGAACAACAAGTCTTCCTCTGGTGCTCCAAGGACTGCTTTGAGTATTCTCTGCAGATTGGCAGCAGTGCAGTATTGCTGAGATGGTCTCAATTCTTCTTTGATTTTCCAGATCTTTTCACTCTTTTTATGTATTATTATTATTATTATTATTATTATTATTATTATTATTATTATTATAACACGTATTACTTCAAATAGTTTTCTTTTCTTTTCTTTGGACAGGTTTTATTTATTCGTCTCTTATTACTGTTGGAGATAGTTTTTTATGAGAAATGGATTGAAGTAGATAATCCATTTACACGCTCTGATGGATAAGAAACCAATAAGATTCTAACATTACTTTCCTATGTATGTATTCGTCAAAACCTGTAATTTCATTGTTTAGATTTATTCTTCTTATTTTCGGTTTGGTTACTTGTAATAAATGGTTGTCTTTTATCGTTATTATTATTTTATTATAATTATTATTATTATTATTATTTTGACCCAGGTATGCTGACTATCGCCTTAACAAAATCACCTTTGCCACAAATAACGACAAAAATAACGAAAAAAAAAACCTAACACCTAACAGCAAATAGCATACGCAAAGACAACAATATATAACAACAAAAACAACAAAAAGGTTTCAATAAAAGTGGCGAAAAAGTAGAGAAAAAAAAACAACACAAAAAAGACACCACAAATCCAATAATATTATAAGCTTTTATTTTTGGAGATGAATGATGATGATGATGATGAGGCTCCATCGCCAACAACGTCTACAACAACAACAACAACACAACAACAAAATTTATTTAACAAGAAGAATAACGCTGGAAGCGATGATAGGCCCTGTTTTTGCTAACGTTTTGTATACACACATACGTGCACGGGCAAAGGATTGTTAAATGCTAATTANATTGGCTATCACACCGGCTTATCTCTCTGTGAGAATGTCCAAACGCGAAGATTTTGTTTTTGTTTGCGTTTTTATTTTGCTGTTGTTGTTGCTATCGAGGTAAAAA
>CM042172.1:66133587-66168587 GCA_023376005.1 Doryteuthis pealeii | reverse complement strand
TATGAATCATATATTTTCCCTCAAGTAATGGGAAAAACGTAGGACAGACTGAGCTCTTTAACCCTTGGATAGGTGAGAAGGAAAAACTGTGAATTCAAACTTATTAAACGCCGCTTAAGAAACTGACTTTGTGTCGCATCCTGTTCGTGGGAGGGGTTTGATATATATATATATATATATATAATATATATAATATATATTATATATATATATAATAACAATATCCGCTACACGAGAGGGTGGGACAACAGTCAATTTTTTAAACGTAGTCTTACAAGTTTTCCTTCTCAATAGACTGGTTGCCATATCCAAAGCCAAAAAGCAACGTCTGTCCTACAATTTACCTAGAATGGTTGGGTTCATAATTTCCTCTAAATAACAAGCACGATGTGAAATTAAACCATCCTCGTGCAGGATTTGAACTCCGTATCAACCGAATCGATTTCTTTACAAGGATAACAATTACAAGCACGCGCCTTCCTGAGCAAATCATTGTAAGCAAATTAATTAGCAAGTTTTTGTAAAGTCCATTGTTTCTTGGGCATTCTTTCCTAACGCAAAGAAGGCATTACACATGCATTCATATATATTTATATATATAAATATATTATAATATATATAATATATATATATTAAGGAATGTTATAATGAACTTCCGTGCATCAGGAAGATTAATGGCAAAAGTAAAGACAGAATAATTAAAGATTGCCGTACCTACTATTTTCAGTTTCATGTGTACTAATTGTATAAAAATAACTTTTTTTTTTAAGTTAACTTTTTTTTGTGTTCCTAATTAAATTTTTTTAAATATCTTTTTTTTTTATCTCCCCCCTCTCTCTCTCTTCCCTCTCTCTTCTTTCTTTCCTCTCCTCTCTCTCTCTCTCTAACGTCTCACTTTTTTCTCCATACCATAGCTCTCCTCTACCATCTTTCTCTCTCTCTCTTCTCTCTCTCTCTCTCTCTAACTCTCATCTTACTCTCTCTATCACACAACTCTCTCCCTCTCTCCCCCTCTCTCTCTCTTCTCAAAATTCTGATCTCTCTCAAACTCTGACTCTTTCTCTCTCGCTTCTTCTCTCCTCTCTAACTCTAACTTTCACTTTCTCTCTCTATCATACACTCTCCTGTCCACTCTCTCTCTCTCTCTCTCTCTCTCTCATCTCTCTCTCTCTCTCTCTTTCTGTTCCCTCTGTTAGTCTTAGTCTCTTATCTTTCATCAGTTTCATTACAAATATTTTAGTATATTTTTCTCTCCTCTTTCTCTTCTCTTAAGCTATTACTCTTACTGTCTGTCTACATCGATAGAAGATACACTCTTTAACCTCTCCTCTCTTCTCTCTCTCTTCCTCTCCTCTCCCTACTCTCACTCTTCACCTCTCACTTCTGTCTTCACCCCGGTTTCCCCCTCTCTCTCTCTCTCTCTCTCTCTCTAACTCTCCACTCTGTCTATCACCGCCCCTCTCCTCTCTCTCTCTCTCTCTCTTCTCTCTCTCTTGTTTTTCTATCAGTCCCCTTACGGTCTCTTCACTCTCTCTCTCTCTCTCCTCTCTTTGTTTCTATCTATCATCTTGTCTCTTTATTTTGCATCAGTTTTTCAAAATTGAATTTTTAGTATATTTTCTTCTCTCCCCCCCCTCTCTCTCTCTCTCTTCTTCCTCATTCTCTCTCTCTCCTCTTTCTCTCGTCTCTCGGTTCTATTATCAGTCTTAGTCCTCTTTATTCTTTGCAATCCAGTTTTTTAAAATTGAAATCTTTTAGTAATTTTTCTCTAACCCCACCTCTTCCCTCTCAAACTCTAACTCTCACTTCTCTCTCATCATCACACTCTTCCTCTCCCTCTCTCTCTCTCTCTCTCTCTCGTCCTCTTCTCTCTCTCTCTTACTACCTCACTCTTACCTCCCTCTCTCTCTCTCTCTCTCTCATCTCCCTCTCTAACTCTCACTTCTTACTCTGTCTAATTGAGGGTCGTGAAAGAGAGGGAAATTTTGAAAAGAAGGTCGAGAAATGGAGAAAGCGAAGCCCCTTGGGTAAATCACATTAGCTATATCTTCAGCTGATGTCAATATATCTATTGAATTACATACAAACAGCACAGAAGCATAAATAATAATAATAATAATAATGATAATAGAAACGACGATGGAGATGGTGATGATAATGATGATGATGCTATAAAAGACCTTAGATAAAAAAAATAAAAAATTTAAAAAAGTTAATTTGCAAGCCAAGAAGTAAGACCCCATCCTCGACTGATAATAATAATAATAATAATAATAATAATAATAATAATAATAATAATAATAATAATAATAATAATAATAATAATAATAATAACAAAAGAAAAAAAAAGAAAAAAAAGGACAGCGCAAAATTGTTTAGTAAAGAAAGTGGGGGGGGGGAATACGTAGAGATAACAATGGACCTTATCGCTTTAAATGTTTAGGTAAAACGCGCGAAAAACTCAAAATGAAAGTGAAAGTTGAATTAAGAGAAGAAAATGAAAGAGAAAATAGTACGGAAGGTAAGAGCCAATCATATGAGCAGAGTGAGTGGCGGGGAGGTTTAGGTGTAGGGGAGAGGGTATTTTTTTTTTTTTTTTAGCGATGTATTTGAAAAAGGATGGAGATTGGAACGGCGTGTGACGTGATGTGCGCAAGGTGAAATTAACATTTCCTTTCTTTAAAATGCTGACACCGTATGATATATTTCTTATTAGCCATTTTCTTCGAGCTAGCCTGCACGCATGCGACTGCGCAGCGGAAGTGGAGAGGGCGACCGATGTCTCCAGCAAACTTTCATAAATAATTACAAACGGACAACATATAGACAAAATAGATAAATAGCGAGAGATATGCAAATGAATATATATATGCATATATCTCGTTATTTATCTGGCATATATCTCGATATATGAGTGGGAAAAACGGTGAAAGATAATAGTGTGTTATTGTCTGTTTTTTTTTTTTAGTTCGTTTTAAATGGTTTGTCATTTGAAGATATTTGCAGGTATTTTCGTTTGTCCTACTATTATCATTATTATTATTACTAGCAAATATATGCACCCTCCGGGTGCAAGTATTTATTTTTAATGTAATAAAATATCGTATTAAATTAGAAAGGCTAATGAAACTAAATAAGAATGCAGATAAAATATTTAAAACAGAGGGGAGTATAATTGAAAAATAGAACGACTGAAACTTACTCTTCCATCACTCTCGTCTTTCATTATTATTTTTCTAATTTAAGTATTTAGTTAAAAGCGGAAGTAAAGAATAAAATGACAGTTATTTTTTCTTTTTAATGGATTTCATTTAAGATTCATTGAAGAGGTTTTGCTTATATTCATTAATATAAAACCAAACAGTTAGAAATCAATAACACTGAGCACATATTTATTAAATTCGATTTTTTATTATCAATATGCAAATTAACCTTCCTGTTCACACTGTAAACTGCTATTTTATTGTATATATAAATATAATTGCATGTTTTTAGTATGTAGGTATGTTTATATTTATTAATAATTGAGTTTAAAATGAAAATAAAATCATTGAAAATGTGATGTCAATAACTAAGGGTGACTTGAGTAGTAATATAGTTTCGGTTACAGACAGAAAAACACTCAATCTCCATTATAATAAGTTTATCATTATTATACAAGATGTGATAAAAATATAACAATCAAAGTTTTAATTCTTTTTAAATTGAAAAAATCGAATGAATATACATGCACAGATAAGCAACTTACACAATACACTGATCATGTCTAGATGAAATAAGAAAAGAAAGAAATAAGAAATTTATTAATCAATAGTAGTACAAATTATTTTTTAAAATATAAGTAAAAGAAAAACTTTATTGGTTTAAACTACTATTGAAGGGAGGCCATGCCTAATAGCGTGAAGCTAATCCCATGGACATGACCACCCTTGGACGCTCACAGGAAACAATACATGAAACACACAACGTAAACATATACATATATATCATGAGACAAATTAGCCGTGTGAGAATCTAAATGCAAATCTGTTGTTCATAAGAGGCAATAAAATGATTTTTCAAAAGTGTTTTAAGGACAAAATAATTAACTGAAACAAGCTTCATCTTTTCTTTATCAAAAAATAACGACTGAACAGTATTCCAAGAATTAATTGCATTAAAACGAATCGAATTATGCCCAAAACCACAGTGTTGATGATAGGGAAATTAAGCAAACCAGATTGGTCAGCACGAGTGACATGAGCATGGGTGACGTCAACTGCAAAAACATTCTGAACAGAAACAGGCATTTTATTGTGGAATAATTTATGTAAGAACAAAATATTTTCTCAATGGACCATATCAGTAAATTTGAGAATCTCCAAATTTACATACAAATCAGTGCTAATTTGTAATTGTAAAAGATTATGAAGCTAATCTTGATACTTTTTTAATTAAATGTTTTTAACGAAACACAGAACTGTGCAAGTGCAGCATCCTTCATACTAACCAGATCTCGTTAAACTGAACATTCATCTCAACAGAGCATGTCGATTGGATTGGTTTGTTTTGTTTTGTTTTATGGCATATCAACCTCAGTGGGTCATCTAATGCCGATAAAGTTTTGAAATAAATTCATTCTTAATGGATACTCAATTTTTTTTTATATAAACACATTTTTCTATTTAACTCCTAGATGGGACCCTAACAGGTACTACCACTCCAGGTCAGAGTGGACCTGGGAGCTACGGTGATAAATGGGTGCTCCACATTCCCCAAACCTCCAGAACTGGAACCTAACCATCAGATAGAGTTTAACGTCATTCCCAGGATAGGAAGACCCTCGGCTACCTCCTTCTAGCACCCATATGATAAAAAGGGTTGGGGTTTGTTTAAATTTCTCAAGCAGCCATTTTAAAACATGGAATGGTGATTAAACTAAGATGATAGAAAAGAGAATTGTAATATGATATATCTTAGTATCTATTTGTTTCTTACTCTCTTTATGCTCCTCTCTCTCTCTCTTTCTCTCTCTCTCTCTCTCTCTCTCTCTATATATATATATATATATATATATATATATATATGGCAGTTGTGTGTATAAATATGTCCCTAGGAAACTTCGAAAATAAAACAACGACAACGTAAATATATATACACATTAAATATCACGATGGCTTGGATTTTGAACAAAAATAATAGAGATTTGATTTATATTTGTGAAGATGATTAAAAAATAAAATATAAATAATAACAGCATGGATGTTTTTTCAGGGTGGCCTAAAGTCGGTATCAGCAAGACAGCGAAGGAGTCAATTACCTTTTCACTGGTGCTAGACTAAGGAGATTGTTCTTTTTAGCGTCTGAGGCGTAGCGCCACACCTACCATCAGCTCTTCTCTTTACCGTGCACGTCCTTGTGCTACGCATACGCTGAGTTGGCGAGGGCCGGTATCGAACTCGGTACCTTAAGGTTCCCAGCCGAACACTCTGCCCACTGAGCTAAACCGGCCGTATCGGAGCTAAAGAACCGGAAATTCACCACCGGATGCAGCTTGGTTGTTGAGACGCTTGGTTGATTAGATGTCAGCCCTTGCTGAGTCATTTTATGGCGAAGAAGTTTTGTTTTATTCATTCTTGATGGGTATTTATTTTTTAAAATCATTTCCAAAACTCATGTTTTTTTTTTCACTTTAACCTATAGATGTAACCATAAGAGGTATTACTATTCCGGGTCAGGGTTGACCTGGGAGTAATGATGATGAAAGGTACTCCACACTCCCTAAAGCTCCAAAACTAGAACTTCCCCATTAGATGCAGTCTAACCTCATACCCAGGACCCTAACACCCTCAGCTACGAGCATTATATATGTTGAAAAAGGGGTGGGGGCTTGCGAAGCGGGTAATAGGGTCGGGTCACTCATATAGGTGCTAGGGCTTGATACCATTATTCGGTTTATTCAAACGCTCGTATTTTTCTGTATTTCTCTATCTGTCTGAAGTCGGCTTCTGTCTTTATTGTTTGGCCCTATACTAAAATAAATGGAAACGCGTGGTGGTTAAAGCGTGTGGTTAAAGTTATGGGAAAATGGACTCGTCGCCCCGAGTTCATATCCTGGATGGGGTAATTGCATTTCATATAGCGCTAATACCCCTGGGAAAGGTATGAATCCTACTCTCCCTCCAGCTATGGATAAATAGTAGGGCAGACTGGGCACTTTAAACTTGGTCAGGCAACCGGTCTAGAAGAAGGAAAACTCTGAATTCTAATCTGTTGAACTCCGCTTAAGAAAATGACCTTGTGTCACATCCTGCTCGTGCGGAGGGGTTGGTAAATATATATATATTGCAAAAGTTATGAATCGCTTTAGTATTTTATACATAAATACGTGACTTAGATTGTTAGTATATTTTCGTATAAGTAAAGTAAGTAAAGTCATCGGAGTGGCCTAAAGTCAGTATCAGCCAGACAGCGAGGGAGTCTATTCCCTTTTCACTAGCGCTAGACCAAGGGGATTATTTCTGAGTCTGAGGTGGAGCGCCACATCTACCATCAGCTCCTTACTTTACCGCACAGGTCTCCGTGATACTCATACGCTGAGTTGGCGAGGGCCGATATCGAACCCGAAAACTCAAGTACTAGTTCTATTTGACTGATACTAACATCAATTACATTAGTATGTGTAATTAAATTAGTGAAATAGGTTTTTTTTTCGTGGAGGGGGGGGGGTATTTAAGAGAACATAGCCGCATGCAATTTTGTGCTAGTGAATGCTATTTAAAAAAAGAGAGACATTTTTTGTGTTTGTGGTTGCCAAAAAAAAAAGTGATTAGTATTTTGTTTAGCGGCAATAATTAGATGATATATCGTTAAAAAAAAAATTGGCTCTTAGAAAAATCTGAAGCCTCTAAGAATCCAATAATCACGTAGTAAACGATAAAGAACTTGACTGATAATAAAACTTAGAAAAAGATAAAGAAAAATGCGCTTTGAAATATCTTATCTCAAAAAACTATTAATATTCTTTGCTGAATATTAATTAGAGCATCTCTAAAATGATGACTACATTCGTACGTCAACACGAAGCGTTTGCATTGTAATGGTTTTCGCCGTGAATTCAAACTTAGCTTTAAAAATGACCTTGTGTTTCTTTGTCACATAATTAATGAGCAGTTATAAATTATGAACATACCTGTAGTTAGAAATTTGAATTAGGGTCCGTTAACTTAAAATCATGGGGTCCATGGAAAATTACCCGATAGTTGTTATTGTTAATGACCTTGACCCCTTGAAAGCGCACGATTAGTCTCCATGAAATTTTTTAGTTTAGTTAGTCAGGTGTGAGCCGACACCCTTATCAGAGAGTATGTCTGTTAGGATTCGCAACTCACCCGTGATGGAATCAAATGGGCAGGGTTGAAAATAAAAGCTTGATCAAGAAACAAACAAGTCTTGTGTTAATTAAATGTTAAAGTTAAGAAATTCAACCCACGGCAGAAGCCCTTAACAGAAGTTAGCCTATATAATACTTAGCACTGGGGCACGGTCTCAATGTATGTATGGGAACGATGCACCGGCTAAGTACTACAGTCGTTGTGTTGGATGATACAATACTATAATGAGGGATTTCTTCTAATGCTGGCTGTTCCACAGATTATAGTATTATAGGGCCCTGACGGAAAGCTGTTTTTGTCCCTGTTCCAACTCGGCTGAAATATGATACCCAAAAGCTGTCAACGGGGTCAAACAAAACAAACAGGAACGCCTTTATTATACACAAGATATATACATTTATTTATTTTTTATACACAATGATTAATATTCTTGTATAATGTCAGAAGAGCGAGGTGATTTTCTTTGTTAGTTGACTGGCGATCTACAGCTAATGGATAACTTATTAACTTGGTTTGTTACCGAGTGGCAGGACGTCAGAGTGCAGTATGGACGGCGACAAGGGATCAGACGTGTAGCGAGTCTTCTGGTTGCGGCGTGTCAGACTCTGGCGGAAGTCGTTCGCTTCTCTTCTCTCTTCTTTCGAGAAGATGGCGACCGAAGCAGAAAGTCAAAGTGTTGCAAGTAAGACAATCAGCTATCATCTAATATGTCTGTCTGTCTGTCTGTGTGTCTCTCTCACTCCTCCATTGTATACCCGAGTATGTTAGAAGGGTATATAACAGCATCCTTCTTGTGCGGAGGTTTTGGTTAATACATATAACCTCAAGCCCAATAACATCAGATCGCTTATACATCCGCTGTTAATAACATTAAAAGGCCTCCTCGACGATTTTACTTACTTATGTATATATTAAATTCCTTCAACTTTTTGGTTGCGCCTAGAATTTTTGAGCACTCTACGTATACATTTTACCATAATCTAACATTGGCATGTCGTTTTGAATTCCTCAAAGACACCCAAAAGTTCAAAAAAGGAATTCCACCGCAATCCATAGAAAGGAACATCAATCAACTTTTTCGACATAGAAAAAGTTCATTTGTCAACAAAATACTCCCTGATTATGAAAAATGGATTTATTATAAGAATCCAAAATGAAACAATAATGGCCAGACACCCAACAAAGGGTTAAGGCTAAACCAAACGTGTATGGTGCATATATATTTCCTATAATCTATTGTTGGAAGGGTGCCAAATCGAGTAATTCCCCTTCAGGTCATCACTGAAGGAAATTGTAAAGTAAAATAAAGTCGACGGAACGGCCTAAAGTCGGTATCAGCCAGTCAGCGAGTGAGTCTATTCCCTTTTCACTAGCGCTAGACCAAGGAGATTGTTTTAGCATCTGAGGTGGAGCGCCACACCTACCATCAGCTCCTTACTTTACCGCACAGATCCCGTGCTACTCATTCGCTGAGTTGGCGAGGAACGGTATCGAACTAGGAACCTTGTGGTTTCTAGCCGAACGCTCTATCGACTGAGCTAACGATTACTTATTAGTTCCGATCTCTTCTCCTATAATCTATTAGATCTTTAGAGTTCCATGCTTCATCACGGAATTTCATAGAAGTTCCTTTGGACAAATATTTGGACCTTACCAGAGAACCGAAAAAGTTATGGAATATGAAAGTGAAAGTGATACCAATTGTGGTTGCTGCACTTGGAACGATCCCAAAAGGATTGGAAAAGGGTTTGGAAAGTTTGGAAATCAGAGGAAGGATTGAAACCATTCAGAACACTGCACTGCAGCAATCTGCCAGAATACTCAGAAGAGTCCTGGATACCTGAGGAGACTTGCTGTCACTCAGACTCCAGTGAAAGACCATCAGCTAACACTGATGTGAAAACTCAAAAGGATTAAATAATAATAATAATACGTAGTAAAGTCGTCAGGATGGCCTAAAGTCGGTATAAGCAAGACAGTGAAGGAGTCTGTCCCTTTTTCACTTGCGCTAGACCAAGGAGATTGTTTAGACGTCTGAGGTGATCAGCTAAACCTACCATCAGATCCTCATTTTACTAAATTTTTCATAACCTTTTACTTGACCCCTTGAAAAACGCGCCATTAGATGAAGTGGTCTATAAACAACATAAAACACATGACGACCCATTCACGTTTCTGTATGTTACGATTTCTAAATACTACAGTCGTTGTGTTGGATGATACAATACTAGGGGTTTCTTCTAATGCTGGCTGTTCCACAGATTATAGTATTATAGGGCCCTGACGGAAAGCTGGTTTTGTCCCTTTTCCAACTCGGCTGAAATATGATACCCAAAAGCTGTCAATGGGGTCAAACAAAACAATCAGGAACGCCTTCTGATAATTATACACAAGATATATACATTTATTGTTTTTTTATATATACAATGATTAATATTCTTGTATAATGTCAGAAGAGCGAGGTGATTTTCTTTGTTAGTTGACTGGCGATCTACAGCTAATGGATAACTTATTAAGTTGGTTTGTTACCGAGTGGCAGGACGTCAGAGTGCAGTATGGACGGCGACAAGGGATCAGACGTGTAGCAACGTGTAGCGAGTCTTCTGGTTGCGGCGTGTCAGACTCTGGCGGAAGTCGTTCGCTTCTCTTCTCTCTTCTTTCGAGAAGATGGCGACCGAAGCAGAAAGTCAAAGTGTTGCAAGTAAGACAATCAACTATCATCTAATATGTCTGTCTGTATGTCTGCCTGGCTGTCTCTGTCTGTCTGTCTGTCAGTCTGTCTCTATCCTCCATTGTATACCCGAGTATGTTAGAAGGGTATATAACAGCATCCTTCTTGTGCGGATGTGTTGTTTAATACATATAACCTCAAGCCCAATAACATCAGATCGCTTATACATCCGTTGTTAATAGCATTAAAAATTTAACTCATACAGTGACATGAAGTTGTCTCTAAACAACATAAAAAACATGATAACCCATTCACGTTTCTGTATGTTACGATTTCTGTGGACATTTTTAGGTTTTAAGTGAGAGCACTTTACGGTGAAGATCCCTTGTGTTAAGCAGAGGCTGATCTTTAGTGAAGAATCCCTTGGTTGGTTCCCGATGTACTTTAGTGTTAGGTAAAATCCTTTGATTCGTCCTTGAGTGTTGAGCAAAGTCCTTGGTGTCCCTTAGTGTTGAGCAAAGTCCTTGGTTGCAAGTCTGTTTGTCAATGTCGAATACGTGCAAATGAACGGCTTTCAAGATCGGCGATTATATAGTTAACTAACCTCGTATTCGAGATGTTGATTGGCTATGTCTAATCCACGCGCACACGCAGAGTCTATAGGTTTAAGTGATGGATTCCAGCACACCTTATATGCATAAATAACCCAACACTGTTTCTTTGTTTTCTGCTACTGTTTCTTTGTTTAATGGTATACCAACCGTCGTGGGTTATTTCATGTCATAGCCAGTAGAGCCACTATCACCCTAGCAGGGTTATTAGGGGTTTTATACATTTCCCAAGGGTATTAGTCCGAAAATGAATGTAATATATCTCGACGAGTTTGAACTCAATGTCGCAATCAAGTACATTAGCCGGATCATATGACCTTTAGGCACCCCTTTTGCGATCTCGATTCATAACCCCTAACCCTAACCACTAACCCTTACCAGTAATAAACAACCGGATTTTGACGGTGTAAATGGAAAAAATGACCTTATGAAACGTGATCGCAAAAGGGGTGCCTAAAGGTCATATGGTCCACGTTCTTTTGTTTTATTCAACTTTTATTTTTTCTTTCTTGGCTCCTGGTTTATCTATTTATGTTTTTTTTATAACACCGTGTTTATTACTTAGTTTTCTTTCTTTCTTTCTTTCCCAATCCATGATTGTATGTTTTTACTTTCTTTCTTTATCCTTCATTTGTTGCATTATATATTACCAGCAAATATATGCACCCTCCGGGTGCAAGTATTTAAGTTTTAATGTAATAAAATATTGTATTAAATTAGAAAGGCTAATGAAACTAAATAAGAATACAGATAAAAAGATTTGAAACAGAGGGAATATAATAAAAGATTTGAAACAGAGGGAGTATAATAAAAAATGGAACAACTGAAACTTACTCTTCCATCACTCTCGTCTTTCATTGTTATTTTTTCTAATTTAATTATTTAGTTATAAGAGGAAGTAAAGAATAAAATGACAGTTATTTTATCTTGTTAATGGATTTCATTTAAGATTCATTGAAGAGATTTTTGCTTATATTCATTAAAATAAAACCAAACAGTTAGAAACCAATAATACTAAGCACATATTTATTAAATTCAATTTTTCAATATAAATATGCAAATTAGCCTTCCCGTTCACACTGTAAACCGCTATTATGTTGTATATATAAATATAATTGCATGTTGTCAGTATGTAGACGTAGTTAACAGTATTAATAATGTAAGACAATTTTATTAATAATTGAGGTTAAATAAAAATAAAATCATGGAGAATGTGATGTCTATAACTAAGATAATTGTGACTTGAGTAGGAATATAGTTTCGGTTACAGACAGAAAAACACACAATCTCCATTATAATAAGATGTATATATTATTTACTGAGTAGAGAAGAATTTGAAAAATTTAATTAGAATTTGCACTCGGAGACATTAGGTCAAATGGGTGTAAGTGACAGGTGATGATCTCGGGATAAATATTAGAACATGGCTGTGATTGGATAATTCCCAGTCATGGGATCAAAAAGCTCTAAAAGCAAGAAAACTTGTTTTAAATTCAATCAGTAGGTTCCCCGAAGCTGAGGTGTTTACTTGTGCGGGAAATTGGGTGCACACATTGTTCCAGGCGGGTAACTAATATTTTGTAGTCTCTTTGTATTACACTTTACTTATATATTTACTCTTTGTCATTTTGTACCTCTTTACTTTAGTGGCCAACTGGTCTCAGGGAGACTTAGTTTGTCATTTTGTTTTGTTGTACCTTTCTAATACTATTTTCTTATATCCTTACCCTTTAATTGTCATTCTCTACCTGTTTTGTTGGAAATTTATTAGGGGACAGGTGACCCGGCTTTTCCAGTCACCAGCAGCTCTCTGGAAATCATGTAGGGTCGGTTATAAAAGCAAGTTGCCAATTCTAGCAGTCCACACATTAGCCTTAGCAGAGGAGGAGAGATGTTAGTGACTTGCTTTTATAACTGACCCCATGTGATCTCCAGAGGACTGCTGAATACCGGTGAAGCTGGGTCGCTTGTTCCCTAATAAATTTCCAACAAATATAGTGGTCAATTTAGTCTTGCCAGTTCCTCGAATGTAGTAGATTTATATGTGTTTATATGTATTTCATTTCCTCATGTGTATTATTCTTTTGATTCTTCCGGATATTTTTACTTTTTTAAAGAATCTATTTTTTATTATTATTATTATTATTATTATTATTATTATTATTATTATTACTTACTCCTTTTGAGTTTTCACATCAGCATTAGCTGATGGTCTTTCACTGAAGTCTGAGTGACAGCAAGTCTTCTCAGGTCTCCAGGACTCTTCTGAGTATTCTGGCAGATTGCAGCAGTGCAGTGTTCTGAATTGTTTCAATCCTTCCTCTGATTTCCAAACTTTCCAAACCCTTTTCCAATCCTTTTGTGACTGTTCCAAGTGCACCAACTACAATTGGTATCACTTTAACTTTCATATTCCATAACTTTTACAGTTCTCTGGCAAGGTCCAGATATTTATCCATTTTTTCATTTTCCTTTAGCTTCACCCTGTGATTTGTTGGAACTGCAAAATCCACCAGTTGACAAGTTCTTTCTTTTTTGTTTATCAACACTAGGTCTGGTCTTCTTGCTGGGATAAGGTGATCCGTTTTTATTTCAAAGTCCCGGAGAATTTTATGCGTTTCGTTCTTCTCAGGTCTCCAATGCTACAATCTGCCAGAATACTCAGAAGAGTCCTGGAGACCTGAGGAGACTTGCTATCACTCAGACTCCAGTGAAAGACCATCAGCTCACACTGATGTGAAAACTCAAAAGGAGTAAATAATAATAATAATAATAACATATCTGCTTTTCCTTCGCATCTTTATTTTCTTCTCAAGTTAACTCCCTTTCCACTAACTCTTTAACGTCTTCATTTTTTGTTCTTTCTTTTTATTGTGCAATTTTTCTATGAACATTGTTTTCTCCGGTGTCACTTCACCGTTTCATCTGCTCAACATTTGATGCAGAAAACCTGGGGTACTCATGCAATCAACGTCCTTGTCGAGATCAGTAACCGTTTAAGTAATGGGAATCGACCCAGAAAAGTTTCCACATATTTACATCTTGTTAGGATCTTATTTTAGGAAAAACGTAAATTGTAAAACAACAACAACAAAAAAAAAAAGGAATAACAAAAGAACGGGAAAACAAAGACATACGAACTGTAGAGAAATATCTTAATTTCTCTGTCTGTCTGTGTGTCTGTGTCTGTCTCTCCCCCCCCATCTCTCTCTCTCTCTCTATATATATATATATATATATATATATATATATATATATATATGTGTGTGTGTGTGTGTGTGTGTGTGTATTTACCAACCCCGCCGCACGAGCAGGATGTGACACAAGGTCAATTTCTTAAGCGGAGTTTAACAGGTTTGAATTCAGAGTTTTCCTTCTCTTAGACCGGTTGCCTAACCAAGGTTAAAGAGTCCAGTCTGTCCTACTATTTATCCATAACTGGAGGGAGAGTAGGATTCATAACTTTTCCAAAAGTATTAGCGCTAAGTGAAATGCAATTACTACATTCAGGATTTGAACTCGGGCGACGAGTCCATTTCCCATGACTTTAACTATTACACCACGCGCTTCCCATATATATATATATATAGTACTAAAATTGGAGGTATAATATGTATGTAGGGAGATCATACAAGTTATGAGATGGTAATATTTCATTACGAAAATAAAATTTAAAATGTGGAGAATACGAAGGTCTTTTCGACCGGTTTCTCCGTCTTGCACAGAGCTAGGTCTAAGCAGCAACTAACCATTCTTGAAGCTGCTAATATTTCATTCTTTCTCCCCACTTTGTGCAGACAAAAACCCAAACACTCCCTTTACTTGTTGGGAAACATCTCCAATCCCGATTCGACCTGAGCGTTTATATATATATATATATATCCCCCCCTTTTTCCCCCTCTGGCTCACCTCCATTCGTTCTTAAAGGACATCTCTTATACAATCTGACTTTTATTCGTCGCCAGTGTTTATACTTGAAAAAAAAAAAAAACCGGTCGAAAAGGCCTTCGTATTCCTCACATTTTATATCTTATTTTCGTAATAAAATATTACTATCTCATAACTTGTATGATCTCCCTACATACATATGATTCCTCCAATTTTAGTACTAAATATGTATTAAAATAAAACAAACTATATATATATATATATATATATATATATATATTATATATATATATAATACCAGTCATATATTTATTAAAACTTGTTTTAAAAAACAATGAGGACTGTCTAATGTTGCATGTTCAAATTTTGAGTGTATTTGTTCTATGTTATGATGATTTTGGGTAATGTAACGTAAGCAGTGACGTAGTTTTCGTTACAAACAAAAACCGGGAGCGAATCTCCATTATTAATAGATATTATACAAATACCCTAGTACGAGGTTTCAATGCAGTACATTTTGAATTCTCTTTACCTTTTTGGTCGCAGTGTTTTGGCATACGATAGAGGGTGGTGGGGGAGGAAAGTGAGAAGGAGATTCCACATCGATTGAAAGTTCAGACAAATCAGTGACTTCAAGAGGCTCTTCTAATTAAATTTCAAATTTCATGACGGGTGGTTGTAAAAAATTCGAAAACCGATACAAATTTTGAAAACCGAGACAAAATATCCAAAATTAAGTTCGTAAACTGAAAATTTTGAAAACAGAAACGTTCGAAAACCGAGATTTGGCTGTATATATATATATATATATATATATATTATATATATATATATATATATATATATATATATCGTTGTTGTACTGCGGCTATGCTACTTTTCGATTAGTCGATCTTATCTATATCTTAACATGTTACATAATTGTTAGGGTACTAACAATTATGTACAGTTAGTGTAGAAACCAAAATGGCTGTTAGGAATTACAGCCAGCAGCCTTAGAGTACAATGTCATGGAGGGTTTTTGACACGTGTTGAATTCATCTTGATCTCTTTTCCGGTAGATACCGTGAGAATCAGTAGAGAAATGAGAAAGAAGGTTTGTTCCGGTTTAGGTTAGAAATTTATAACACGATGAATACGATGTCATGGAGGGTTGAGTGACACGGGTTGAACTCATCTTGACCTCTTTTTCTGTGGATACCGTGAGAATCGGTGGAGAGATGAGAAAGAAGGTTTCTTCCGGTTTAGGTTAGAAATAAAGTTAGTTTAGTTAGTATTGGCCAAACCACGGAGAGTGCAAGTCGCTCTTGAGCGTGCTGTCGTACTCAATCTGCGTAGTTAGTCCGGATGGGAATTTCGGAATAAAATATGCTATAAGTAAAATCGAAGTCTTGGGTTATTTATGCAAAAACTACCAATGACCCAGGGCTTCTGATAGAGGAGAAATCCCTAATGGGAGACAGACACGAAATCCCCAAGACAAAGTTCCAGACGCTAGAAGAACATTCAGAAGAACATAAGATACGAAAGATGATCAGAAGTAGAGAGAAGTATAGAACAAATACATTGTGTATTTTTCTTCATTTATTTTTGTTAGTTTTTTTAAGGTGGTCCTTTACTCAGTAACTTGTCATTATTTATTTACAGATGATATTTATAAGCAGATAACAGCACTCTACAGTAAAAACAAATATCATCTTTATCTTCTTTATTTTGGAAAAAATATACCAGGAGTTGAATAAATTAAAAACAGGAATAAAATATATATAAAAAAAACAAAACATGGTGGACAGAATATATGAAGCCAAAATATCCTCAAGGAATGATTCCAAATTATATTTATCGCCTGTGGGTTTCTATGCATTAGACATCGACATTCGAAATACAGAACCGGATATGATGGGAAGAAAAAGCAAATTCTCGACAAAATGAATATAAAAAATTTGGCGCGAAATTGGAGTAATTTTCAACAACTTTGAAACTCGTTTCGTTACCAGATTTTTTTTTTTTTTTAAATAAAACGTAAACAAGATAAAATAAAAAACTTAAGAAAGAGAAATAAATTTGGGACACAAACATATCACAAAAGAATAAACAAGATAAAAAAAAATTTAAAAAATAAATCCGTGTATTAAAAAAAAAAAGAAGAAAAGAAAATTGGAAAATAAATAAAAGATGGCGAAGACGCAAAAATGGGTGATATAAACACAGCCATATTTGTCGAAGAGGGAAAACGAAAGCAAAAAAAGAGTGAAGGGATGGGATAAGGTTATGTTCGGGAAGTAGACTGACAGACGGAAATAAATTGTAAAACGCTCATCGGGAGGTTAGACGTCATCGACAGCATCAATTATAATTAATTAGTGGCTAATTTTTTTATCGAATAGAAATAATGATAATAAATCATTGTGGCCATTAATAAAATATCTTCATCGTTTCCTTTGCCCCTGATCAAGAAAGACAGCAACTGAGGGAGAAAAATACAGTAAAACACTCATTTGTACCAACAAAACTCAATAGACTAACAGAAAGGTGACAGAAAATAAACAGATTTATTACCAACTCAACCTTGTCATTTTTTGACAAAACTTGCACTTTCTCCACCAGACAAAAGGAAATACATAAAAAAAGATCCAGGATAAAGCTCTAACCGCATCAGCGTGGATATAGCAATCCTACAATGTGACATCAAACAGACAAAGTCTGGTGATATTGTGAGATACTGCTGGGGTTCTCTGGGTTAGTGGTGATGATGCTTCGGTCCCGAAACCATGCCTGAACCCAGAGTTATGATCTGATGAAGGCTCTGGCATTTTTGACGAAACTTGGACTTTCTCCACCAGACAAAACGAAATATATAAAAAAGATCCAGGATAAAGCTCTAACAGCATCAGCGTGTATATGGCAATCCTACAATATGACATCAAACTGACAAAGTCTGGTGGTATTGAGAGATATTGCTGAGGTTCTATGGGTTAGGGGTAATGATGCTTTTGTCCCGAAACCATGCCTGAACCCAGAGTCATCATCTGATGAAGGCTTTGGGATTTTTGACGAAACTTGCACTTTCTCTACCAGACAAAAGGAAATACATAAAAAAGATCCAGGATAAAGCTCTAACCGCATCAGCGTGGATATAGCAATCCTACAATGTGACATCAAACCGACAAAGTCTGGTGGTATTGTGAGATACTGCTGGGGTTCTATGGGTTAGTGGTAATGGTGCTTCGGTCCCGAAACCATGCCTGAACCCAGAGTCATCATCTGATGAAGGCTTTGGCATTTTTGACGAAACTTGCACTTTCTCCACCAGACAGGAGGAAATACATTTTTTTAAAATCCAGGATAAAGCTCTAACTGAATCAGCGTGGATATGGCAATCCTACAATGTGACATCAAACAGACAAAGTCTAGTGGTATTGTGTGATACTACTGGGTGCTCTGGGTTAGTGGTAATTATGCTTCGGTCCCGAAACCATACCTGAACCCAGAATCATCATCTGATGAAGCCCTTGTTGGTTGCAATGCTACTGTGTAAATAGCAGTCATTGTATGAAGATTATTAGACATACTAGTACAAAATAAAAAACACCCTCTGGGTGATGTAAAAATAGATTTATTAAACATATTGCCTGAGGGGTGGGAGTAAAAAATTCAATGTCAGCGAGTTTGTACCGTAAGTAAGTAAAATCATGAAATTAATTAAAGGATTACAAAATAAAACAATTAGAAATGTAAACTTTAAATATATATTAAAATAAAACAAACTATATATAGATATATAATACCAGTCAGGTATTTATTAAAGCTTGTTTTAAAAAAACAATGGGGACTGTCTAATGTTGCATGTTTAAATTTGGAGTGTATTTATTCTATGTTATGACGATTTTGGGTAATGTGACGTAGGCAGTGACGTAATTTTTGTTACAGACAAAAACCGGAAGCGAATCTCCATTATTAATAGAGATATGACAGACAGTAAATAGACATATATAAACGGGCGTAGGTGTACACACACACCATATGCATCATTTAAATTAAAGGTAGGTATTTACCCAACCCATTCGCCACGAGTAGGATGTGACACAGGGTCGCAAGTCTGGGGCATCCAGCGAGTATCAACATCGTTATTCAGTAGTAATCGATATTTGGATAAAAATCTCTTCAGCAGAAGATTTCTGAAACTGAAACTGTTGCTAGCGACCGTTGGTCAAGTTTACTTTCATTATTCAATTTCAGAAATTTTCTGTAGAATTGATTTTTTCCCGAAATATTAAGAATAAATCACAGGTTAACAAACAACAACATAGTTACCTTATTTTTTCTTTACACTTGCATTGTGATAGCCTTCAAAACCAAACATCAAACTAATAATAATAATAATAATAATAATAATAATAATAATAATACCAGAATACTCAGAAGAGTCCTGGAGACCTGAGGAGACTTGCTATCACTCAGACTCCAGTGAAAGACCATCAGCTAACACTGATGTGAAAACTCAAAAGGAGTAAATAATAATAATAATAATAATAATAATAATAATAATAATATGTTTGTTTAATAATGCCTTAACATTCGGAAGAATACGACATTCTTAAACAAATATGCAAATAGACAATTACAAAATATAGCAAAATATATGGATTCAAATAGCAGTCCACAACTCCCAAAAAGACTCCGAACATTCATAAACCTTCTGATTTAGTGATTTTTCATTCCGAAATATTAAGAAAATACTAGTTACCTATTTTTTCTGTACACTTGCATAGTGATAGCCTTCAAAACCAAGCGCCAAACAAATATACATAAAATGCTTTAAACTGTTGGAATATGTTGATATATATAATACACTACTTAGATTTATAGACTAGGCGAGGTCATGGGGTTTATATCTGAGCCAATCAACAGCCCTAATGCGTGGCTGGTTAACTACTTAATCACTGATACTAAGAGAAGTCAATTTGCAATCATTGACGAAGGACTTGAAATACTGAGGAGCACCAAGGAACAACGAACAGATTGGACATGCGCTCTTGCTTGGAGCCTAAAGTATGACCATAAAATAATCAAATTCTCACATTTATATGATTATTTCTTTTTAATCAGAAGTTGAAATGAAGGTATTTATTGACATCAGGTATTTAAATGGGACTGATTTGCTCTGAGTCATTTGTGTGTTTAAAAAAATACGATATTCGCTATTATATAGCAGCTATCCTATTTAATCTCCGTATTTGACGGCCTATAAGACGCACTGGCATATAAGACGCACCCTCGTTTCAACAGGTCAGATTCAGGAAAAATGCTTTTAGTGTATTTAAGCATATATTGTTGAAAACAGTCTAGTTGTGCATTACACAAGCAGAAACATAGCTGTATAAAAGCAATTTGGCAGTACAGGCAAGCAATAAGCATACACAAGACATCTCAATAGCAGGAAATAATAATAATAATAAAAGTACCCTAGCCTAGGCCTACGGGAGGTCTGAAGCTTCACCTACGGTGTATATGATGCAGGGCAATTTTTTAGCTAAAAGTTTGGAGAAAAGTGCATCCCATATGCCGTCAAATTTCCTTCTCGGCTGTTCCAAATTTTCAAAGTATTTTTACCTGTAAATGATATATTTGAAAGTTCACTCAGAACTCATTCTATTCAAATAAAATCCTATTAGTATTGTAATATGAGTCTTTCAGCTCAATTTTAATTACCGTATTTGACGGCATATAAGACGCACGGGCATATAAGACGCAGTCCCATTTCAGCAGGTCAAATTCAGGAAAAAATATTTTTAGTGTATTTAAGCATATATTGTTGAAAACAGTCTAGCTGTGCATTGCACAAGCAGAAACATAGCTGTATAAAAGCAATTTGGCAGTACAGGCAAGCGATAAGCATACACAAGACAATCACTTATAATTGCTGCACAAAATAATGCCATAAGGACAAACTATATAAAAGCGAAAAATTGATAAGACCCAACAAAATAGTTAATGTAGACTTTGCGGTAATAGAGATGAGACTGTAAACCATATACTCTGCGAATGTAGCAAACTAGCACAACGAGAATTCAAAACTAGACACGACTGGGTTGGGAAGGTGATCGCCTGGGAATTATGCAAAAAATTAAATTTTGACCATACATCATAATGGTATATGTATAAACCAGAATCTGTTCTTGAGAACGAAACACACAAAATTCTCTGGGATTTTGAAATAAAAACGGATCACCTTATCCCAGCAAAAAGACCAGACCTAGTGTTGATTAACAAAAGAGAAAGAACTTGCCAACTGGTGGATTTTGCAGTTCCAGCAGATCACAGGAAAATGAAAAAAATGGAAAAATATCTGGACCTTGCCATAGAACTGAAAAAGTTATGGAATATGAAAGTCAAAGTGATACCAATTGTAGTTGGTGCACTTGGAACAGTCCCAAAAGGATTGGAAAAGGGTTTGGAAAGTTTGGAAATCAGAGGAAGGATTGAAACCATTCAGAACACTGCACTGCTGCAATCTGCCAGAATACTCAGAAGAGTCCTGGAAACCTGAGGACACTTGATGTCACTCAGACTCCTGTGAAAGACCATCAGTTTATGCTGATGTGAAAACTCAAAAAAAAAAAAAAAAAATAATAATAATAATAACTTCACCTTCGATGTATAAGACACAGGGCAATCTCTTGAGCCAAAACTCTGAGGAAAAAAGTGCGTCCTATATGCCGTCAAATACGGTACATTTCCATCTGATATACACTATTAAAAAATTCATTTCTCAACCTTAAAATACCTTTTCCATAAGAGTATATAAAAAATATTTCCGTATTTTTTTCGAACCTTAAATCAAAAACTCAAAGTTTATGCCTTGTGCAATTTTTTAAAACTTTTTTGTTGATTTACTTATTTAACGCCACTCCAATTCAGAATGGGTTATTTACTTACAAAATGTGTCTAACACTGACATTGAGGCAAATTCTTTAAGAATTCGTCGAGACTCGATCCCACTATCAATGACTTTCGAGTAATCCCTGTGCTGTTACCAATGTGCCCCGAAGTGCTGTCAAAAAATGCGTAAATGATGAGGATGTTGCTAATTATAAAAATTCTTTTGGTAATTACGATTCGAAGGAGGGCACATAATTTTCTTAAATGACATTGAGATTTCTCGAATGAACACGTGTGCAAAAACCGATACATTCACAGAGAAGCATAGAGAAACATCCATTCACATACATGTACATACATACGGACAACGTACACGTGCACGTGTACAATGACAAATACATAAATATGTTGTGGTGTGTATGTGTGTATATTTGCGTGCGTGCATATGTGTGTTGGTGCGGGCGAGCAAGTGAATTATATGTGAGTGTGTGTAGGCATATTTGTAACGTCCAGCTTAGCTCAGTTGGTAGAGCGTTCGGCTAGGATTCACGAGGTTCCTGGTTTGATACGGATATGTCTGTGCGTAACTTGGAATAAGTCGGTTTCTGGTTCGATACTGGCCCTCGCCAACACAGCGTATGAGTATCACAGGGATACGTGCGGTAAAGTGAGGAGCTGGTGTTAGATGTGGTGCTCCACCTCAGACATCATAACAATCTCCTAGGTTCAACGCTGTCTGGCTGATACCGACTTTAGGCCGCACCGTCGGCTTTACTGACTTACTGTGGTATATCCACATGTTACATAATTATTAGATTCCTAACACTTATGTACCATTAGTGTAGAAACCAAAATGGCTGTTATAATTTGCAGCCGGCGGCCTTGAAGGATTGAGGGACTCGGCTTGATATCAGTCTGATCCTCCTTCTGGGGATACCGTGAGAATCGGTGGAGAAGACCCTCTTCCGGTTTAGATTAGAAAGAGAGTTTAGTTCAGTATCGGCCAAATCACGAAGGTGGTAAGTCGTGTTAAGCGCACTGCCGACTCAATCTGCGCAGGTAGTCTGGTGGGGATTTCGGAATAAAATATGATCTAAAGCAAATCGAAGTCTTGGGTTATTATCTAAAAACTACCAATGACACAGGGCTTCTGATAAAGAGAAATCCCCAATGGAAGACCAGACACGAAGTCCCCAAGACGAAGTCCAGACGCAAGAAGTAAGAATATACAACACACAGGTCATGCTAGTTATCAGTATTACTGGATTATCAATAATAGAAACACTACAGACACTCAATAGATGAGAAAATATTATGACAGACAGACTTAACAGAACTTTAAGTAGCAATGAATTAAAATTATATTTAAAAATCAAAGAGAGAAAACAAACAAAAAAAAAAACAAAGAAAGAAGTAACCAAATGATAAATGAATAATATCCCGTCATGTTTAACGTTTTGACAAAGAAAGAAAAAAAGAAAAAAAGTCGCTGAAAAAGTTGGTATATTTTCTTCTTTCTTTCTTTCTTTCTTTCTTTATTTTGTTAGTAGTGTCCGATTGTTGTTTTTTGTTGTTTTTTTGTTGTTTTTTTCTTAAATCATAATTTTATTTTCTCCGCTTTTCTCTGCAATTTCTAATTCAACCTAATCGCGTCTAATCCTCTTAATTGCTAAATCATTTTTATCTTGCATGTTTTATTTTTTCCCTTTTCTTTGAATGTGATTTCTTCCCTAATGAGAATAATTTGAGTACCGTTTGTACAGCGCATAGGTCTCCGGCTTATTCAGCAATAATTTCAGCCGGAGTTCAAGCCCACCTCTCGTATGCATTTGCTTATTTTGGGTAATTAAATCAAAAGTTGTTATTAATGTTGGAATATTTCGTGGATATAGTTATTTACTAAGCTTAGCTTAGATGTGGCACAAGGCCAGAAGCATGGGGCGCCCAATGAGAATCGAACTCATTAACAATGGTCTACGAATCTAGCTTGCTAACCATTACACTACATGAGGTACCCATATTTCATGGATATAGTTATTTACTAAGCTTAGCTTAGATATGGCACAAGGCCAGAAGTATGGGGCTCCCAATGAGAATCGAACTCACTAACAATGGTTTGCGAAGCGGTCTTGCTAGCCATTACACCACGTGAGGTGCCCCTTTTTTACAAAGCGTAGTTCAGATACGGCACAAGGCCAGATGAATGGGGCACCCAGTGAGAATCGAACTCACTAACAATAGTCTGCCAATCTAGCTTGCTAACTATTACACCACATGAGGTACCCATATTTCGTGGATATAAGGTGTGCTCTAATTCCCACCCTAAATTTATAGACTACCAAGGTCACATGGTTTACTCCTCCGGCCAATCAACAACCATAATGAGTGGCTGATTCACTACTTAAACACTGAGACTTACCACAGTTCACTTGCAATCATTGAGGAGAAAGCTACGACCATTGACGAAGGAACTGATGACTCTTTACCAGAAGAACCAAAGGATTCTTTATCAGAGGACTACCAAGGATCCAATTCCATTGGAGAAGCGCTCTGGCTTAAGGCCTACAGGATGGCAAAACAGATAGTAACAATTAATTTAGCCCAGTTTTGGCACAAGGCAGCAATTATGGACAGCACCAGTAATAATTGTTAGCTAAACAAACTTGTTAATTTTCTAAGGGTTATTTAATACCAAAATTTGATACAATTAATTTGCACACATTAATATGTTTTCAAGTATCCCTATCTAATACCACTAATTTACACACAATTATATGTTCTCAACTTTTTTCTGTGCAATCGTAATAATAATTTATTTGCACATAATTAAAGGGTGATATTTATTCTAATATAATAGCCTAGTTTTAATCATTTATCATCATCATGTCGCGCTTTCAGCACGGATATCCATGACAATCTCTCTCCATCCGTCCCTATCGCTCATTATTCTCGGGAGGTCCTCTATGCAGCATCCTGCATCCGCACAGAGCTGATCAACGTACTTTTTTTCTGGTCGGCCCACACTGGGTTGTCCACAGGAGGACGTTGCTTATGAGTTCGTCCTTGCTTCTCCAGCAGTGTCCCGCGTGTCTTGTCCATCTCACTCGGATGGTTTGGGTGATATATGGTAGGTGGCCGTACAGCTGCTTTCTTGTAGGGTGCTGTTTCCACGTCTTGTTCATGATCACCCGCAGTATTCTTGTGCAGCTCCCATCTAGTTTATTCTCAAGTCGCTTAGTTAGGGTCAAGGTGGTGCAGCCATACAGCAGTACTGACACGACAACATCCCGGAAGAACTGTCTCTTTAACTTGTCTGTGAGATTGGACCTCCATATGATCGATAATTTATTTATTGCGGCCCATGCTTTTCCTATGCGTGCATTAACATCGTTTTCTGTGGAGGAGATGTTACTGCCTAAGTATCTAAATTGTTCTACAGAGTTTAGGAGTTTGCCATCGATGGTTGAGATGTCGCTTTTGTTTTTGAAAGACATGAAATCAGTTACGAGGTCGTAATTATGGAGAGCACCATTAATAACGGTTAGCTACACAAACTTGTTAACCTCCTAAGAGTTATTTAATACCAAAATTTGATTCAACTAATTTGCACATTAATATGTTTTCGTATATTCTTATCTAATACCACTAATTTATACACTATTATATGGTTTCTAATAACTTTTTCTATCTAACGTTAATAATCATTTGTTTGCCCATTGTTATAGGGTTCTATATATTTTTGATATAAAACAAATTTGCTCGCAGATATATGGTATCAAGTATCCATATCTTATACTAATAATTGTTACATTGCGGTATATTCTTAATTCAAGCTGTCTGGAGAAAGTGAATGTTTGTTGAAATTGAGATGTATCGGTTTCAAGTATTTCTGTTTCATGCAAATAACTTTGAAACGGATCTATCTTACCCGTAGATAGGACTCTAACAGGTACTACCTCCCCGGTCAGATTTTCGAAGTTTCATCCGGACATACACATATACACAACTGCCCTTTATATAAGTACTAGAAACGGCTACCCGGCGTTGCCTGGGCAGTAGGGGAGGGGAAGAATTAGTCTCACAAATCCATTATTATTGAATAACGAGTTGGATCATAGTAGTATGCTCATTTAAAATCCCTATGTAAAAACAAAAGATGTTGCGTTGATCCAGCCACTCTGGAAATAAAAATGAATGTCTACAATTCAAAATATTAAAAGCAAAAGAAAAAAGAAATCTATGCTATTGTCATTTGAATTTTATTTTTTTAAGAAAGACAGAAAGAAAGAAAGACAGATAGACATTTTTTATTTCTTCTATTTCGCCTTTCTGTTTTATATTTCACTCATTCCTCCTCCTTAATTTCTTCTCTCTCTCTGTCTCTCTCTGTCTCTCTGTCTGTCTGTCTCTCTCTCTCTCTCTCTCTCTCTCTCTCTTTCTCTCTCACTCTCTCTCTCATCTTTCCTTCATACATTACTAGAAGCGGCTACCCGACGTTGCCTGGGTCGTGGGGTGGGTAAAAAAAGTTTGTCTCACAAATCAATTACTATTGAATCGCGAGTTGGATCTATGTACTAGAAACGGCTACCCGGCGTTGGCTGGGCAGTGGGTAGGTAAAAAATTAGTCTCACAAATCCATTACTATTGAATTACAAGTTGGATCATCGTAATATGCCCATTTAAAATCCCTATGTAAAAACAAAAGACGTTGCGTTGATCCAGCTACTCGGGAAATAAAAATTAATGTTTATAATTTAAAATATTAAATGCAAAAAAATATATGCTATTTGTAGTAATAAGAAAACATGCACAGTCGGACTTGAATAAGCTTTATTCTACTTTGAATACATTAGCAGTTCTATTGGGAGTTTATATATTTGTTTGTTTTTGTTTTGTTTTACGGTATTTCAACCTCAGTGGGTCATTTAATGCCAATAAAGTTTTGAAATAAATCAATTCTTAATGGATAATACAATTTTTTTATAAATTCATTTTTCTATTTAACCCATAGATGGGACCCTAACAGGTACTACCACTCCGGGTCAGAGTGGACCAGGGAGCAATGGTGATGAAGGGGTGCTCCACATTCCCCAAACCTCCAGAACTGGAACCTCACCATCAGATAGTTTAACGTCATTCTCAGGACATGTAGACCCGCAGCCACCGCCTTCTAGCATCCATATGATAAAAAGGGGTGGGGCTTGCCATAAGGGCAATAGGGTTGGGAAAATCATATAGGTGCTAGGGCTTGACGTGACCAGCCGATTGAGCAGAGGGGGCCTCTCCGACCGCCCGTCTAGCCCAAGATAGGGCCAAAGTGGAGTATTGCATGTCATGAACTGCTCATCCACCTGGGCTCTATTCTTAAGCATCACGGGTCGCCACCCACAGCCAACAAGTGGCCCCATTGGTGGAGTCTTACCCCTCTGCAGAGGTGCAGTCGGTGCATTCTAACGCCCCAGCCGACAGGGCGGGGAGTTTATATAGTTTTACAAAACCAAAGACTTACATAAAGGGTGGGGTGATGTGACTGTCAATTACTTATTACACTATTATCATGTAATTCTTTTTTTAAAGTATCTTTACTTATATAAATCAAACCTTCATTATTTTTGCTCAAAAACCAAGAACTGGTGATATTTAATGTGTATATATATATATTTACTAGGGAGATGTTCGTGCCCAGCCCTTTCGCCACGAGTAAGATGCGACATAATAAAAATCTTTAAGTGGATTTGAATTCTGTTTACCTTCTCCAAGACTGGTCGCTATACCAATTTTAAAAGTCCAGTCAGTCCTACTATTTATACATAGTACAATTGTTGGCAATAGAGACGAGGAGGTACTCTACTTCAGGGGTACGCAGGCTAGATTCGGTCCGCAATCCATAATTATCTTTCCACCAGTTCTTAAGAGAAATATTATATTAATCCGACCCACGAGGGAAACAGACAGTGGCTTAGATGCTCGTTTTTAATGTATAAACGTGCATAGAAGTCATAAATACCATGTAACGTACTATTTCTCTGGTAAGAATTGTTATTCCTCTCATAGGTGTTGCAAGATCATATAATCTTGATTATTAAAATCTGGTAATGAGTAAAGCGAAATCTGGTAATAAACCCACGAATACGTCTGGTTTATACAATGTTACAATCATGCTGATTGACCCTACCCCACGCGATGAATCATTACTGTATGCTGCATGGACTACGGTGAAAGATGTGGCCCACGATTCACTCATAGACATGGCTCCTATCTAATATAAGTTTGCCGACCCCTGCTCTACGCTAACCAGAGTTCCAGAACTGGATGATCATAGCCGGATACAGTTTTGTGTTAAACCAAGGGCATTCCTTTTTCGTTGGAGGGTCGTTCCCTTCTCCTAGGGTTCCCTACTTTATTACTGTGATATAGTTATATTCTGAGAAGGAGAGAAAGAGAGACAGACAGAGACAGACAGACAGACAGAGACAGACAGACAGACAGAGACAGACAGACAGACAGAGACAGAGCGAAGGAGAGAGAGACAGAGCGAAAGAGAGAGACAGAGAATAGGAGGGGGAAGAGGAGAAGGAGGGGGGAGGAAAAGGGTAAAATATATTTGAGAGGAAGGAAGCATAGGATAATGAAATATTAAATAGCTTAGTATTATCTGCGTTATTCGGACTATTTTCCTCATCTTCATTGTTATCAACAACGTTTCGGCCGATATGCCCTCCGGCCTTCTTCAGGTATTTCTTGTCGGACTCGGGAACCTTCTCGGACTCGGGAACCTTCTTTTCATACTCGGGAACTTTCTTGTCGTAATCGGGAACCATTAGGGAACTTTGAACCTAACCCTTTATTCTGTCCACGGGGGTATCCTGTTCTCATTCCACTAACCATAGATGGGGTAGAGGTGTTAAGCTGTGTTAATTATTATTCTATGTTACTGCTGCCCTTGATCAGGAAAAAAAGGAAGATAAAAAGCAAACACAATATGAGTCTAGGTAAAAAATCATACATAAGTGAATAGGTAGATATTCTAGCCGAAAACAAGAAATTAGGTTTATAAGTTGCCAAAATTTACACAGGATTGTCCAATTGGACACATAGCCTAGTGGTTAAAGTAGTTAGGTTAAGACAGTTCTAAGTGAGAGTTATCTCTAGATTGCAGGTTCAATCCTTATATTCTATGCCCCACCGACATGTCTACCTAGCTTAGTACAGAAGTTTCCTTACAGGATGAGGAAGATTGCTTTAAATCAGTTTACAAAGACACAAGAGCCTAATTGTATAGAAAATTAGTATTCGAAATTTTTATCTCTGACCGACCACAGATCTCGGAATTTTTTGTGGAAATCTTGCGTATCTATTTCTGTCAGGGAACGAACTACACAAAGATAATTTGTTTCATTATTCTCTGACAAAAAAAAAACTAATAGACCTTTTCGATCAATCTGCGAGCTAATGAAGAAGTTAAGACCTATTTCAACTATTCACTGTAACTTTTGATACTTTCCTATTATCCGGGATTAAACTGAATCATCTGATGGTTGACAATAGAGAAGTATGTATAAAAGTTACAGATAAGAAAATCCGTCGGATTTTGTTATTAGAACTGAAAAGATGGGTAGATATACACAGTTTTTTTTAAACAATAAGACAGTATAATCTATATTAAATGAATTCGCTGAGGAAAAGATATCACAAAAGCCAAACTAATAAGAGCTAATACAAAGAATTTACCATTATCATCTTCTGTTAATAATGGAGATAGTCTCTATTTCTGTCTGTAACAAAAACTACGTCATAGCTCTACGTCACAGCTTACGTCAAAATATTCTTATGCTATATACACCCAAAATTTGAGTAAGCAATTTTAAAAATTGTTTTTTTACTCTCGTCACTTTTTTTTTTTTTACAGTAACAAGAAGTTAACTAAAAGTTTATAAATAAATAAATACCTACGATTTTGTGTAAAATTGACGTGGAAAATATTCAAAATAATTGTTTGATTATTACATGCATGCAACATTTTATTTGAGAGGGACAGGGCTCAGTTTTCATTTCAAATTGTTTTATTTATTTATTTATTCATTTTTTACTCCTTTAATAAATATGAAGATTTGTCTCACTTATGATACACACTCTCTGACATTGAATTTTTAACTCTCGCCTTCTCAGGCAATATCATTCAAAAATTATTTTTTACGACGCCCGGAGGGTGTTTTCTGTTGCTAGTTATCATAATGTCACATTCAAATATCGGAGGTGCAGCCAAAGAAATGTTTATATACGGTGTAAATGAAATGATGTTCCTCGTTCAAATTTAGGCCGACACAGTTTGCATCGAATTTATATGAATGCCTCTAGGAAAGCGTTAGCTGGACCGGAGTGTACTAAACCCGAAGTTCCTGACCGCAGGGAGGGGTGGATACAAGCCTGGCTGGGAGAAAGGGGTGACTAACCTATTCCATATTACATATCCATTCGCAACTTATTTAATTTACTATTTGACTTTAATCGTTTCCGGGTGTAAGATTTGAAAAGCACCGGCTAAAGGTCGTATGTGCATGTGTTTATTAGTTAAAATCCCAGTCCCAATCTGTAGGTGCTGATCGCCGAATAGTCGAGAAGCCTGAATGAAGATAATCTGCTAATGTCTAGCCACACTGAAGACCGTGATGCGTCAAACAGGGTGTCTGTGGATGACTATATATATATATAATATATATATATATATATATATATATATATATATATATATATTCACGGAATAGATGGACTCGCTACTTCTCATACACCTCTCTACCCGGAAAATTGTGGTTTGTCAAACCCTCAACAAATCTTTTAATTTTAATATTTTTTTTAATAATGATCTTTTTTTAAAAAATGAACTCTAAAAACAATTTCTTCAAACAAGAAATTTTCTCCTGACGATGGCCTAAGGTAGAAACTATTTGAGAATAATAAACATAAATAACATATTCCTGTTTATTTCATCACTTTTTGTTCATATATATATATATTATATATATATATATATATATATATATATATATATAGATAGATAGATAGATAGATAGATAGATATAGATATAGATATTTATGCATGTTGAATTAAACAAAAGACACATCTCCTGTTTAACAATTTTATTTGTGAAGCTTTATACATAAAACAATATAAACTATCCTTAAACAAAATTAATTTCCAATGCAGTACTCACATTTTAAAATGCCTATAACACTTTTCCTATCAATTCTCTTCCTTTCAGCCTCCTTATCCAATAATATAATTTGAAAAACTGGATCACATCACCCCGGATGATGGCACTTCAAAGTGCCGAAAGTACTCGGGACCTGAACTTTGCTGGACTAATCCACGAATTACAACCCATATTAAAAAGTTGGCCAGAAAACTTGAAAAAATCACAAATAAAATTGTTTAATTCAACATGCTTAAATGAAAAAATGCTGCCCAAATACACACACACACACACACACACACACACACACACACACACACATATATATATATATATATATATATATATATATATATATATTAGTTTGGAGGTAGATTTTGAAGGCTATTACAATGCAGGTGTAAAGAAAAAATAATAAGGTAACAATGATGTTGTGTGTTAACCTGTAATTTATTCTAGAATTTTCGAGATAAAATCTCTTTTTCAGAAGATCACTGGAACTGAAGTCGTCTTGTTATGGCATTTCTAGTTAAAAATGAAATAGAAATGCCATAACAAGACGATTTCAGTTCCAGTGATCTTCTGAGAAAGAGATTTTATCTCGAAATATCAAGAATAAATTACAGGTTAACACACAACACCATTGTTACCTTATTCTTTACACCTGCATTGTGATAGCCTTCAAAATCAACCTCCAAACCAATATATACACAAGGCTTCAAGCAAATTTATTATTATATATATATATATATATATATATATATATATATATATATATATATATATATATATATATACAGAGAGAGAGAGAGAAGAGAGAGAGAGAGAGGGGTGAGAGTGAGATAGAATGTTGGCTAATGGCTAACCAGCTAACATATACATTGCCTTCATCACATGATGACATTGGGTCGACCCTATGGTCATCATCTGATGAAGGGTCTATTGGAATAAATCCGACATAAAACACACATAATAACACACAATATCAATTGTCAAAAAAGTCCAGGCGAACACAACTGAAATGAGATACCCCCACCAATCAGCGAGCAACCCGCTTCACTAAAAACTAAAAAACACACCGATATTCAACCCACCCCAATACCCCACATACAAAAGATTAAAAAAATCAATTTACCTACGACAAGCCAGAATTAAATAATTATCCAAGGTACTTTTAGTTAAAATCTTAAATACCTTAATCATCCTTCTTAGTAAATAATTTTCTAAATATTTAACACACAAACCACCTTTCAATAAAGATCCGTTAACTATAAAAAATTACATGTGACTTAACTGGCAATATAACAATTACTAACAAGCCTAAACATAACATATTTACCCTCCAAGCAACAGGGAAAGTGAACTTCCTATTACAAACAACCATTATATAAAGGCCAAATCTAATAACATTAACAAAATACCTGTATACATAAAATTTGGGGCTATATTGAACCTTTTGGTTATAAATTGTTTTGTTTTTTTAACTTTTTGATTGTAAATACGAATTTGTTCAAATCAATACGACTGCATGTTTTAACACGGAAATATCATAAAATATGTTCTTAATAACAATTAAGTTCATTTCTCTGAATGTTTGAGATGAGGCTTGAAGATTAGTATTATCTGCGTTATTCGGACTATTGTCCCCATCTTCATTGTTATTTGTACAGCGTTTCGGCCGATACACCCTCCGGCCTTCTTCAGGTATTTCTTGTCGGACTCGGGAACCTTCTTTTCGAACCTTCTTTTCGAACTCGGGAACTTTCTTGTCGTATTCGGAACTTTGAACCTAACCCTTTATTTATTCCACGGGGGTATCCTGTTCTCATTTCGCTAGCCATAGCTGGGGTAGGAGTTGTGTTAATTAATTATTTTTCTAACTGCTTTCACTCAAGATTGAACTCGGGTACCAAAGATAACTGTCACTAAATTCATTTCAAATAATGCGCAAGCACAATTAAGAACACATCTTATGATATTTTCATGTTAAAACATGCAGTTATATTGATTCGAACAAATTCGTATTTTCAGTGTAGATTGTGTATATAAGTATTGTCTTGCTTGTAAAAAATTCCACACAAAGTTCCAATATCACTTATAATACAAATTCTAAGAGGACTGATAAGTCATTGATATTTTTTAAAAATTAGTCTAGATCAGTGGTTGTCAACCGGGATCCATATGGACCCCACGGGGACTATATAACGTTTTTTTGGGATCCAGACAAGTAAAATGTATTTAACTATAAAAATACAACGGGATTTTTAAACAACGAATGGCTATGGGGGTCCACCAGAGTAGAATATAATTAAAAGGGGGTCAAAAGGTAAAAAAAGGTTGAGAACCATTGGTCTAGATTGAACACCTGCACTCAAGTGTTCATGCTAAAAAACAATATTGAAAAAAATTATTTGTGTAATAAACAATGGATCATACGCGAAAGCCCTTACAACTTTATATATATATATATATATATATATATATATATATATTATATATATTCTTTAAATTAACAAAATCCCTGAAGAAGTTAGACTAAACAGATTGAAACACTGCAGCGTTGGCTGAATAAATATCACTCATTTTATTTGAACCTGTGTTTTTTCAAATTTTTCAACATATTACATACCGTCGGATTCACATCCGTTTTCTCCTCACATATATTTATGTGTACTAGCAAATATATGCACCTCCGGGTGCAAGTATTTAAGTTTTAATGTAATAAAATATTGTATTAAATTAGAAAGACCAATGAAACTAAATAAGAATACAGATAAAAAGATTGAAACAGAGGGAGTATAATAAAAGATTTGAAACAGAGGGGTATAATAAAAAATGGAACAACTGAAACTTACTCTTCCATCCTCTCGTCTTTCATTGTTATTTTTTAATTTAAGTATTTAGTTATAAGAGGAAGTAAAGAATAACAATGACAGTTATTTTATCTTGTTAATGGATTTCATTTAAGATTCATTGAAGAGATTTTTGCTTATATTCATTAAAAAAAAACCAAAGTTAGAAATCAATAATACTAAGCACATATTTATTAAATTCGATTTTTTAATATTAATATGCAAATTAGCCTTTCCGTTCACACTGTAAACCGCCAGTTGTTTGTATATATAAATATAATTGCATGTTATCAGTACGTAGACTTAGTTAACAGTATTAATAATGTAAGACAATTTTATTAATAATTGAGATTTAGATAAAAATAAAATCATGGAGAATGTGATGTAAATAACTAAGGGAATTGTGACTTGAGTAGGAATATAGTTTCGGTTACAGACAGAAAAACACACAATCTCCATTATAATAAGATGTGTGTGTGTGTGTGTGTATATATACTTAAAGATTAAGTGCAGTATAAAATGTATATTTTCTGTTATTTCGTAATATTTTCTGCATGTTTTTTTTTCTACTACTTAAAACACCCTGGAAATATAAAAATAAGTATAAACCGGGCCATTGCTTCATTTCCCCACAGCAAGGCTTATTCCACTTCTTACCCTAATAAATCCTAATACATCAACGTCATTACGAGATGAGCATCGACATACACCCCCGTGATTGCGAAAAAGATTACATCAAATGTCAGTGTCGGGTGGTGCCAGCCGACGTAACAATGGCGCTAGAAACAAGAAAGCGGCCTTTATGATAGATGACTTGTGTGTCTTAAAAGATAAAATGTTGTCACTATCAAAAGAGGGGGCACGAACGATGTGGGGGGGGCGTAGGGCAATGTGGGTAGCGCGTAAATAAGGGGGGTGGCGATTGGAAATCACAACATAACGAAACGTATAAGGATTGATATTTTTTTTTGGGGGGGGGGGCGGTTGTTTTCGTCGGAGAATGCGAGGAGGTGGCTGGGGTTTTGGGGAGAGTGCTCAACGTCGTTCTAGTAAAGTCCTGTCCGATAGTGACAGGCACCGGATGGGCAACCATGTTCGTCTGTCCGCAAGCGGCCATAAATCACGTGGCACAGACGTTTTCAGCCGCCCCAGTGAGCGAGAATTTGAAAAGAAGAAAAAAAAGAAAAAAAAGAAGAAAAAAGGATGAAGAGGGAATGCGATGAAAGAAGAACGTGTAGATAAAAGATATACAAAAAAAAAAGAAAGAGAAGAAGAAAGAAAGAACTGGAAACAAATATATTACACAAGGAAAGATGGGGTGAGGGAGGGAGGTTAAAATTTTAATCAAGTAAGTGGGCGTGGTCAGATTAACATATCTTATTATAATGGAGATTGGGTGTTTGTCTGTCTGTAACCGAAACTATATTACTACTCAAGTCTCAATTCCCTTTGTTATTTAATTCACATTTTCCATGATTTTATTTTTATCAAAGCCTCAATTATTAATGAAATAGTTTTACATTATTAATACT
>CM042172.1:66126087-66128587 GCA_023376005.1 Doryteuthis pealeii | reverse complement strand
TCATAAAAATTGAAGGGAGTGGGTGACAATTTTATTTCATTTTTTTTATAGATGCTTTGACATGGAATCACGCACATTCTGTTTTCCACTTTTTTGTTTTTTCTCTGACCGTATTCTCACTTAACCATTTTGTCCCAAGGGAATCCGTACTGTCAGCATGATGATGATGATGATGATGATGATTGGCTTTTAATAAAATCTACGTTTTTATAAAACATTGGAAAGGCAGTACTGTAGCAAAGGTAGAACCCACATACTGCTGTCTTTGATGAGCTAACTACGGTTCGTCGTTCAAAAAGACAACGAGTGGCGTGCTGCGTGTGTAGGCAGGCAAGCGGACGATTACATAAATTTACCAACCGTATCTGGCTGGATAAAATACCGGTGGTAAGACGGTCGAACAAGAAAAATGAAATGCGACGAGCGAAATGGCTAGCTTTAAAGTTCGAAACGAGCACGAACGTGTTTTACGTGCAGTGTTCTGGAAGTAAAAAAAAAAAGAAAAAATAGAAGTGTGAGCGTCCTTGGGGGTGCAATTTATAAGTCACGAACCTTGTTGCTGGCGAGACGAGAGATTTGTAAATATATGCAAATTTCGGCAGCAGAACTGGTATAAACGAGTAATCTCAGCGGACTGCGGGGAGACAGTCGGACAAAGCGGTCAAGTATATTGTCGCAGAGATTGAATAAGACAGGACCAGTTCCCAGTTCCCAGTTTATCAGAATCCGTTTCCTCCACTTTTACAAGTATATATTTATGGGTGATATTGTAGGTGAATTTGTAAGTATTTTTTTTTTCTTTATTAGGCAAACATGTGAAGCTGAATGTTCGCTTTCATATATCTAGTGTCATAACTCCAACCCATAAGATATTTTGTATATTTTTTGAACTCCTGAAATATTTTTTAAGGCTGTTTTCGTAAAATGCGTTACAGTGTTAAAAAGTGGGGATATGTTTTCGACATGAAGATAAGGTTGTCAGTTTTAGGATTTTTTATTCTTTTTTCTTAATATTTTATTTAATTCTTTTTTTTTTTTTTTTTTTTTTTTTGAAATTTGAAATTCAAATATATTTAAAAGAACATTCTAATCATTTTCTATCTCGACTTCAGTTTTACGCACCGTTGTATAAAAAGTCGTTTCGTGACACGACCTGTAAAAATACGTCCTTTTTAATTGGATATTATTGCTATTCTACGTTCTTTTAAATCAATCACACAAACATACAGACAAACAAACATATACACAATATATATAATATATATATATATAATATATATATATATAATATAATATATATATATATACGTATTTGTGTGTAGGTGTGCATTTTTGTAAGTATATGTGTGTATATATATGTGTTTGTTGCTTCTTATTTGTATGTGTCTACAAAAACACAAGTTTATATTTTTCCACAGCCTTATCTCCGTTGTGTAGTATTTGACGATTATTGCTAACTTACGTTCCATCGTCTTTTCTTATTTTTTTGACAGCATTTTTTTACTTGCTGATTCCGAATACTTGTTTTTCCATAATTGTTCCTTATCAAAGCTTAACAGTTTTTTTGTTTTTTTTTCTTCTTTTGTTTGCACATTTTTTTTCTTCTTCTTCATTATCAATTTTACAAAATATTGGCGAAATCTTGTTTCTCTTGTTTTGCTTTTCCCCTTTTTATGAAGGAATTTTCCATTGTTTTTGTTTATGTGATTATTTTTTATTTTTTACTCCTATCTTTTTACGATGACTTATTTTTATATTGCCTCTTCATATTTTCTTTTGTTACCTTTGAACAGTTCTTATCTTCTAACATCCGAATATTTTGCTCTTCTTAAAGAGAGTCTTTTTTTTCTTCTTTTCTTTTTCTTCTTCTATAATCTTTTTAACCTGTTGTAGTTGTCTCCCCTTTGTTTGCCATCTTCTCTTTTTCTTTCTTATCTGTATTTCGGGTTTCTAATACATCGTTTTGAATTTTCGATTTCATCTGCTTTTCATCGCTTTTATTTTATTTCATTTATTTCTTTTTCTTTTTTTAAAAATTATTTCTTTTTTCCCCTTTTCTTTCATTTAATTTCGTTCTATTTTTCTTTCTTTCTTTCTGTATCTATTTATGTACGCCTGTGTATATTTCTACTGTATTTACTGTGAACTTTGGGCATCTCACGTAGAGTAAGCTACATTAACATACCATTGTCAGTGATTTCGATTCTAACTGGACGCCCTACATTTCTAGCCTTGTGCCACAATTAAACTAAGCTCAGTAAATAACATTGTTTCTTCTCTCCCACCCTCTCTCTTCTCTCTCTCTCTCTCTCTCTCTCTGTCTTATCTCTGTCTCTTGCCTCTCTCTCTTCTCTTTCCTGTCTCTCTCTTTCTCTTTCTGTCTCTGTCTCTGTCTGTCTCTCTCTGGTTTGTCTCTCGCTCTTTCTCTTTCTTCTCTCTCTCTCTCTTTCACTGTCTCTGTCTCTTTCTGTCTGTCTCTCTTCGTGCGACCCTTGGTGCC
>CM042172.1:66115624-66125987 GCA_023376005.1 Doryteuthis pealeii | reverse complement strand
GGCACCAGGTCGCCGAAACAGACAAGACAGACAGACAGAAAGAGACAGAGACAGTGAAAAGAGAGAGAGAGAGAGAGAGAGAGAAAGAGCGAGAGAAAGAGAGACAGAACCAGAGAGAGACAGACAGAGACAGACAGAGACAGAGACACGACAGAAAGAGAAAGAGAGAGACAGAAAGAGAAAGAGAGACAGACAGAGACAGAGACAGAGATAAAGACAGAGAGAGAGAGAGAGAGAGAGAGAGAGAGAGAGAGAGAGAGAGAGGTGGGGAGAGGAGAAACAATGTTATTTACTGAGCTTAGTTTAATTTTGGCACAAGGCTAGAAATGTAGGGCGTCCAGTTAGAATCGAAATCACTGACAATGATATGTTAATGTAGCTTACTCTACGTGAGATGCCCAAAGTTCACAGTAAATACAGTAGAAATATACACAGGCGTACATAGATACATAAAGAAAGAAAGAAAAATAGAACGAAATTAAACGAAAGAAAAGGGGGAAAAAGAAATAATTTAAAAAAAAAAAGAAAAAGAAATAAATGAAATAAAATAAAAGCGATGAAAAGCAGATGAAATCGAAAATTCAAAACGATGTATTAGAAACCCGAAATACAGATAAGAAAGAAAAAGAGAAGATGGCAAACAAAGGGGAGACAACTACAACAGGTTAAAAAGATTATAGAAGAAGAAAAAGAAAAGAAGAAAAAAAAGACTCTCTTTAAGAAGAGCAAAATATTCGGATGTTAGAAGATAAGAACTGTTCAAAGGTAACAAAAGAAAATATGAAGAGGCAATATAAAAATAAGTCATCGTAAAAAGATAGGAGTAAAAAATAAAAAATATTTAAAAAATAACAATAACATAAACAAAAACAATGGAAAATTCCTTCATAAAAAGGGGAAAAGCAAAACAAGAGAAACAAGATTTCGCCAATATTTTGTAAAATTGATAATGAAGAAAAAGAAAAAAAAAATGTGCAAACAAAAGAAGAAAAAAAACAAAAACTGTTAAGCTTTGATAAGGAACAATTATGGAAAAACAAGTATTCGGAATCAGCAAGTAAAAAAAATGCTGTCAAAAAAATAAGAAAAGACGATGGAACGTAAGTTAGCAATAATCGTCAAATACTACACAACGGAGATAAGGCTGTGGAAAAATATAAACTTGTGTTTTTGTAGACACATACAAATAAGAAGCAAACAAACACATATATATACACACATATACTTACAAAAATGCACACCTACACACAAATCGTATATATATATATATTATATATATATATATATATATACGTGTGTGTGTATGTTTGTTTGTCTGTATGTTTGTGTGATTGATTTTAAAAAGAACGTAGAATAGCAATAATATCCAATTAAAAAGGACGTATTTTTACAGGTCGTGTCACGAAACGACTTTTTATACAACGGTGCGTAAAACTGAAGTCGAGATAGAAATGATTAGAATGTTCTTTTTAAATATATTTGAATTTCAAAATTCAAAAAAAAAAAAAAAAAAAAAAGAATTAAATAAAAATATTTAAGAAAATAAAGAATAAAAAATTCCTAAAAACTGACAACCTTATCTTCATGTCGAAAACATATCCCCACTTTTTAACACTGTAACGCATTTTACGAAAACAGCCTTAAAAAATATTTCAGAAGTTCAAAATATACAAAAATATCTTATGGGTTGGAGTTATGACACTAGATATATGACAAGCGAACATCTAGCTTCACTTGGTTTGCTTAATAAAAGAAAAAAATACTTACAAATTCACCTACAATATCACCCATAAATATATACTTGTAAAAGTGGAGGAAACGGATTCTGATAAACTGGGAACTGGGAACTGGTCCTGTCTTATTCAATCTCTGCGACAATATACTTGACCGCTCCTGTCCCACGGTCTTCCCCGCAGTCCGCTGAGATTACTCCTTTCATACCAGTTCTGGCTGGCCGAAATTTCCATATGTTACAAATCTCGTCTCGCCAGCAACGGGGTTCGGGAATTATAAACTGCACCCCCAAGGACGCTCACACTTCTATTTTTTTCTTCTTTTTTTTTACTTCCAGAACACTGCACGTAAAACACGTTCGTGCTCGTTTCGAACTTTAAGCTAGGCCATTTCGCTCGTCACATTTCATTTCTCTTGTTAGACCGGCTCACCACTGGTATTTTATCCAGCCAGAGACGGTTGGTAAATTTATGTAATCGTCCGCTTGACTGCCTACACACGCAGCACGCCACTCGTTGTCTCTTTGAACGACGAACCGTAGTTAGCTCATCAAAGGCAGCAGTATGTGGGTTCTACCTTTGCTACAATACTGCCTTTCCAATGTTTTATAAAAACGTAGATTTTATTAAAAGCCAATCATCATCATCATCATCATCATGCTGACAGTACGGATTCCCTTGGGACAAAATGGTTAAGTGAGAATACGGTCAGAGAAAAAACAAAAAAGCGGAAAATAGAATGTGCATAATTCCATGTCAAATCATCCATAAAACAAAAGTAAAATTGTCACCCACTCCCTTCAATTTTTCTGACATTTTGTCCAAGTGTAAATTATGATGAAGTTAGTCAATTCCAAAATATTGAGCTTTCAATTCCAAGAATTACCGTAGTTATGTTGATTTTTAGCTCTCCAAATTTGAGGTGGGTTGTGGGGGTCGCGAAAACTGGCACATTTTTATAACCTATTTTTGTTTTAAAATTGAGATCTAGAGCTTTCCTTCTACTAAAAATTGATTTATAAAAGCATTTTTGTCCATGAAATTCAAAGATGCAACCAAAAAAGTTTTAAAGTCAACGAATGTATTAAAAGCCAAAATCATCATCATCATCATCATCATCATCATGCTTACAGCACACATTCCGTTGACTCTCTTTCGTCACTCGTCCCTATTATCCATCGATCCTGGCAGGTCGTCCTCATGACATCTAGGATACGCACAGAGCTGATTGATATATTTTTTGTTGGTCAGCCTAAACTAATGTGTCCATGTGTAGGTATCCGCAGTAGAACGATGACTCTCCAGCTGTGTCCTTGTATGTTTTGTTTTCCATAACCATAACCGCCGATAACCGTTACTTCACTCTAACCTCTTCTCCTCCACTCACTACATTTAAATGCATTTGTATACATGAATAATCAATATATATATAATTACCAACCCCTCCGCACGAGTAGGATGTGAGACAAGGTCAATTTCTTAAATGGAGTTCAACAGGTTTGAATTCAGAGTTTTCCTTCTCCTAGAGCGGCTGCCTAACCAAGGTTAAAGTGTCCAGCCTGCCCTACTATTTATCCATAGCTGGAGGGAGATTAGGATTTATACCTTTCCCAAGGGTATTAGCACTAAGTGAAATGCAATTACCATGTCCAGGATTTGGACTCGGGGCGACGAGTCCATTTCCTATGACCATGACCATTACACCACGCGCTTCCTATGAATAAGCAATATATGTTAACTTGCATATTAACACATTCGTAGAAAACCCCACACATATACACAATAAATTTAAGGGCAATGGGAAATCGAACCCTCTCTGACGCACACGAAAAAAGTGGGTTATATACATTTACCAACACCTCCACACGAGCAGGATGTGACACAAGGTCAATTTTTAAAGCGGAGTCTAACAGGTTTGAATTCAGAGTTTTCCTTCTCCTAGACTGGTTACCTAGCCATGGTTAAAGAGTCCAGTCTACTCTTCTATTTACCCATAGATGTAGGTAGAATTAGATTCATACATTTCCCAATGGTATTAGCGTCATGTGAAATGCAAACAGATTCGTCCTGGAATTGAACTCGGGTCGACAAGCTCATTTCCCACGGCTCTAACCATTAGACCACGTGCCTCCATAGAAAAGAAGTGGGTTATAAGATTGTTTCATCGTTCCAAAATATGTATGTATTTAAAAAAAAATAAAGTGTAACTAATTATCTCCTCGTGAAATAGGCGCATTCCGAAACTAAAAACGTAACCGTGTAAAGCTCATTAGAACAACTAACCTATAATTATTTGTTCACACTTCTTAAGGCAATGGTTAATAATGCAAAACTCAGAAAATATTCAATTATTTACGTTCATTTTTATATATGTCGCTATTTTGAAAAGACAAACTGTCAACTAGTGTGAAGGAGACAAAGGAAGTTTTGCTATTGTAGTTAAATAAGTAAATAAATGTAAAACTGTTATACAATAATAATAATAATAATAATAATAATAATAATAATAATATGCACAAGGCTCTCCACCCTAGAGATGATAAAGATAGATTGTATGTGTCAAGAAAGGAAGGGGGAAGAGGTCTTGCCAACATAGAGGAATGCGTAGAAACCACAATCCAACAACTTGAAGATTACACAAGGAAGAGCAAAGACAAACTACTTATGCCGGCAACAATAGTAGAAACGGCAGATGGACAAACAGAAAAACGACAGAGACTAGAAAACAAAAATGGGAAGAAAAACAATTATACGGACGCTTCAAACGACAAACAGAAGAGGTTGCACATGAAAGACTTGGACATGGTTGAAGAAAGGAAACCTCAAAAAGAGAACGAATCACTTATAATTGCTGCACAAATAATGCCATAGGGACAAACTACATCAAAGCGAAAATTGATAGGACCCAACAAAATAGTAAATGTAGACTTTGCGGTATAGAGATGAGACTGTAAACCATATACTCTGCGAATGTAGCAAACTAGCACAACGAGAATACAAAATTAGACACGACTGGGTTGGGAAGGTGATCCACTGGGAATTATGCAAAAGATTTAATTTTAACCATACAACAAAATGGTATATGCATAAACCAGAATCTGTACTTGAGAACGAAACGCATAAAATTCTCTGGGACTTTGAAATAAAAACGGATCACCTTATCCCAGCAAGAAGACCAGACCTAGTGTTGATAAACAAAAAAGAAACAACTTGTCAACTGGTGTATTTTGCAGTGCCAGCAGATCACAGGGTGAAGCTAAAGGAAATTGAAAAAAAAATGGACAAATATCTGGACCTTGCCAGAGAACTGATAAAGTTATGGAATATGAAAGTCAAAGTGATACCAATTGTAGTTGGTGCACTTGGAACGGTCCCAAAAGGATTGGAAAAGGGTTTGGAAAGTCTAGAAATCAGAGGAAGGATTGAAACCATTCAGAACACAGCACTGCTACAATCTGCTAGAATACTCAGAAGAGTCCTGGAGAACTGAGGAGACTTGCTGTCACTCAGACTCCAGTGAAAGACCATCAGCTAATGCTGATGTGAAAAACTCAAAAGGAGTACTTAATAATAATAAAAGACTGGGGGATCTGGAAATTAGAGGAAGAATTGAGACCATCCAGACTATTGCACTGCTGCAATCGGCTAGAATACTCAGAAGAGTCCTAGAGACCTGAGGAGACTTGTTGTCACTTAGACTCCGGTGAATTTGCAATATAATTCATAGGGTATATACATATATATATAAGTTTTTTTATGTTTGTTTATTCTTTTAGAAGCATTGCTGAATAAAGTATATATATTAAATATTTTACATTTTTGCTTGAAGGCAATTACAATGCGAATATCGCATAAATTCGATAATTATAGAAGATAACAATGACAAGTGAATTTCTCAAAGAATTACTCGGTGAGTAGAATATCGTACAGACTGTTTCAACTTTATAATAATAATAAAGTTGAAACAGTCTGTACGATATTCTACACACCGAGTGATTCTTTGCGAAATTCACTTGTCATTATTATTATCTTCTATAATTATCGAATTTAATGCGATATTCGCATTGTAATTGCCTTCAAGTAAAATATAAAATATTTTATATATATATATATTTATATATATTATATATATATATATATATATATATATATATATTGTGTGTGTCGACACACTTAGCTCAGTCGGTAGAGCGTTCGGCTAGAAACCACAAGGTTCCTAGTTCGATACCGGTCCCCGCCAACTCAGCGTATGAGTAGCACAGGGATCTGTGCGGTAAAGTAAGGAGCTGATGGTAGGTGTGGCACCCCACCTCAGATGCAAAAACAATCTCCTTGGTCTAGCGCTATTGAAAAGGGGATAGACTCCTCGCTGACTGGCTGATACTGACTTTAGGCCGCCCGTCGACTTACTTTATATATATTATATATATATATATATATATATATATATATATATATATATATATATATATAATATATATATATATATGTATATATATATACAGATATATATATACAATCAAAATATTGTATATATATATATATATATATATATATGTCGACACACACACAGATATATATATATATCAAATATATAATTATATACATCATATATATATATATATATATATTATATATATAACAGATATATATATACAATCAAATATTATATTATATATATATATATATATTATTTATATAATATATATATATTATAATATATGTATATATATACAGATATATATATACAATCAAATATATATATATATATATATGTATATATATATATATATATATATATATTATATATAAAAGTTACGACTTTTACACTTAATGTCTCCTAGAGTGGTTGCGTTACCAAGGTTAAAGAACCCATTCTGCCGTACTATAAACTATTAAGATTTTATTTTATTATGAGAAGATAATGATGATGAGGATTCCTACAAGAAACAGTCAACGAACATAATAGGATGAATATTTTAAATATTTTTACGGTGGTTTTACATAAGCCTATTAGGTTATCAATTTGAGGTGTATGTTTTTTTGTTTTTTGTTTTTCTTTTGTTTTTCCTTTTTTTTCTTTTTTTTTGGTTTGTGTGTGTGTGTGTATGTGTGTGTGTGTATGTGTGTGTGTGTGTGTGTGTGTTTCACTGACTAGTAGAGAGAAAGTGAGAGTGATAGAGAGAGAGAGAGAGAGAGAGAGAGAGATAAAGTGAGAGTGATAAAGAGAGAGAAATAGAGAGAATGAGTAAAGTACGGAGTTAAGTACTGGCTAGTACAAGTGAATCCATGCCTTTCAGAAGGCCATTAGCGAGAAGCGAAATGCAAATAGTTACCTGGATTTGAACTCGCGTCAACAGTTTCATTTCATACGACAATGAACGTTACGCAAATCTCGCCTACAAATACCGATTAGATCTATCAACTTAATTTCAGGGATTTTGCGAAGGCCAGTGTTTTTACTGTGATTTCACCGTAGATAGGTTGCTTACGGTTGGTATTCACCCAACCCGTTTACCACGGGTAGGATGTGACACAAGGTCGCTAGTATGGGGCATCCAGCAGGAAGCTTACTCGCTATTCCTATTATTGAATTTGTGAGACTAGCTTACCAACCATTAACCCATAGTGGGACGCCCTATTTATCACCCAACCCGTTCGCCACAGTTAAGATGTGACATAAGGTCACAGTATGGGGCATCAAACAGGGACCGTAAACACTATTCGTATTAATGGATCGGTGAGACTAGCTAGCTAACCCTTACACCTCGACGGGATGCTCTATTTATTACCCAACCCGTTCGTCACAGATGTGACACAAAATCACAAGTACGGTCCATCTCTAGCAGGGGTCGTATTCGCTATTCAATAGTAATGGATCTGTGAGACTAGCTTACTACCCATTACACCACGATATGATATATAGTTTCAGGGCCGGGTTAGTTCAGTCGGTAGAGCGTTAGGCTAGAAAACACAAGGTTCCTAGTTTGATACCGGCCTTCGCCAACTAAGCGTATGAGTAGCACAGGGATCTGTGCGGTAAAGTAAGGAGCTGTGGTGCTCCACCTCAGACGCAAAAACAATCTCCTTGGTCTAGCGCTTGTGAAAATGGGATAGACTCCATCACTGATTGGTTGATACCGACTTTAGGCCACACCGACGACTTTACTTACTTACAGTATATGATTTTACAAAGTCGACACCCATCAGAAAGAAACCAATCGGTGAGGGACTGTAGTTAAACTGTCATGGGGGGACCACCAAAAAACTTTCCGTTTTTATTTTCTGACCAATTTGCAAATTTAGCCAGTCAACCCTTCCTTTTTTATTGTTGCTAGCAAATATATGCATCCTCCGGGTGCAAGTACTTGTTTTCATCTAATAAAATATTACATTAAATTAGAAAGGTTAATGAAACTAAATAAGAATGCAGATAAAACGATTTGAAACAGAGGGAGGTATAATAAAAAAAATGAACAACTGAAACTTACTCTTCCCTCACTGCCGTCTTTCTTCTTGTTAATGGATTTCTTTTAAAATTTATCCCCGAGATTTTTGCTCATATTTATTAAGATAAAATCAAACAATTAGAAATTAATAATACTAAGCATATATTTGTCAAAATCAAATTTTTAATATCAATATGCAAATTAGCCTTCATGTACACACTGTAAACCGCTATTTTGTTATATATATATAGATACAAACGCATATTATTTGTACTAGCAAATGTATGCACCCTCCGGGTGCAAGTATTTAACTTTTAATATTACAAAATATCATATTAAATTAGAAAGGCTAATGAAACTGAATGAGAATATACATAAACAGATTTGGAACAGAGGGGGTATGATTGAATAATAGAACAACTTTGAAACTAACTCTTCCATCATTTTCCATTACTCCCGTCTTTCATTGGTACATTTTCCTAATTTAACTATTTCGTTAAAGTAGGAAGTAAAGAATAATATTATAGTTATTTCTTCTTCTTAATGGATTTCTTTTAAGATTTATCCCCGAGATTTTTATCATATTCAATAAGATAAAACCAAACAATTAGAAATCAATAATACTAAGCATATATTTATTAAAAAATCAAAATTTTAATATCAATATGCAAATTAGCCTTCCCATTAACACTGTAATCCGCTATTTTGTTGTATATATAAATACAATTGCATGTTATTAGTATGTAGATATGGTCAACAGTGTAAGTAATGTAAAACAATTTTATTAATAATTGAGGTTTAAATAAAAATAAAATCATGGAGAATGTGATTTAATTAACAAAGGGAATTGTGAATTGTATAGTAATGTAGTTTCGGTTACAGACAGACAAACCCACAATCTCCATTATAATAAGATGTAGATAGTGTCAACAGTATTAATAATGTAAAACTATTTCATTCATAATTGGGGCTTTGATAAAAATAAAATCATGGAAAATGTGACGTAAATAACAAAGGGAATTGTGACTTGAGTAGTAATATAGTTTCGGTTACAGACAGACAAACACCCAATCTCCATTATAATAAGATATGTTAATCTGACCACGCCCACTTACTTGATTAAAATTTTAACCTCCCTCCCTCACCCCATCTTTTCTTGTGTAATATATTTGTTTCCAGTTCTTTCTTTCTTCTTCTTCTTTTTTTTTTGTATATCTTTTTATCTACACATTCTTCTTTCATCGCATTCCCTCTCTTCCTTTTTTTCTTCTTTTTTTTCTTCTTTTTTTCTTCTTTTCAAATTCTCGCTCACTGGGGCGGCTGAAAACGTCTGTGCCACGTGATTTATGGCCGCTTGCGGACAGACGAACATGGTTGCCCATCCGGTGCCTGTCACTATCGGACAGGACTTTACTAGAACGACGTTGAGCACTCTCCCAACCCCAGCCACCTCCTCGCATTCTCCGACGAAAACAACCGCCCCCCCAAAAAAAATATCAATCCTTATACGTTTCGTTATGTTGTGATTTCCAATCGCCCACCCCCCTTTTTTACGCGCTACCCACATTACCCTACGCCCCCCCCCAACATCGTTCGCCCCCCTCCCTTTGATAGTGACAACATTTTATCTTTTTAAGACACACAAGTCATCTATCATAAAGGCCCCTTTCTTGTTTCTAGCGCCATTGTTACGTCGGCTGGCACCCACCCGACACTGACATTTGATGTAATCTTTTTCGCAATCACGGGGGTGTATGTCGATGCTCATCTCGTAATGACGTTGATGTATTAGGATTTATTAGGGTAAGAAGTGGAATAAGCCTTGTGTGGGGAAATGAAGCAACGGTCCGGTTTATACTTATTTTTATATTTCCAGGGTGTTTTAAGTAGTAGAAAAAAACATGCAGAAAATATTACGAAATAAGAGAAAATATACATTTTATACTGCACTTAATCTTTAAGTATATACACACACACACACACACACACATCTTATTATAATGGAGATTGTGTGTTTTTCTGTCTGTAACCGAAACTATATTCCTACTCAAGTCACAATTCCCTTAGTTATTTACATCACATTCTCCATGATTTTATTTTTATCTAAATCTCAATTATTAATAAAATTGTCTTACATTATTAATACTGTTAACTAAGTCTACGTACTGATAACATGCAATT
>CM042172.1:66058124-66110624 GCA_023376005.1 Doryteuthis pealeii | reverse complement strand
TTCATTTAATATAGATTATACTGTCTTATTGTTTAAAAAAAAAAAACTGTGTATATCTACCCATCTTTTCAGTTCTAATAACAACACCCGACGGATTCTCTTATCTGTAACTTTTATACATACTTCTCTATTGTCAACCATCAGATGATTCAGTTTAATCCCGGATAATAGGAAAGTATCAAAAGTTACAGTGAATAGTTGAAATAGGTCTTAACTTCTTCATTAGCTCGCAGATTGATCGAAAAGGTCTATTAGTTTTTTTTTGTCAGAGAATAATGAAACAAATTATCTTTGTGTAGTTCGTTCCCTGACAGAAATAGATACGCAAGATTTCCATAAAAATTCCGAGATCTGTGGTCGGTCAGAGATAAAAATTTCGAATACTAATTTTCTATACAATTAGGCTCTTGTGTCTTTGTAAACTGATTTAAAGCAATCTTCCTCATCCTGTAAGGAAACTTCTGTACTAAGCTAGGTAGACATGTCGGTGGGGCATAGAATATAAGGATTGAACCTGCAATCTAGAGATAACTCTCACTTAGAACTGTCTTAACCTAACTACCTTATCCACTAGGCTATGTGTCCAATTGGACAATCCTGTGTAAATTTTGGGAACTTATAAACCTAATTTCTTGTTTTCGGCTAGAATATCTACCTATTCACTTAAGTATGATTTTTTTACCTAGACTCATATTGTGTTTCCTTTTTTTTCCTTTTTATTTTCCTGATCAAGGGCAGCAGTAACATAGAATCATAATTAACATAGCTTAATGCCCCTACCCCAGCTATGGTTAGCGGAATGAGAACAGAATACCGCCGTGGACAGAATAAAGGGTTAGGTTCGAAGTTCCCTGATGGTTCCCGATTACGACAAGAAAGTTCCCGAGTATGAAAAGAAGGTTCCCGAGTCCGAGAAGGTCCCGAGTCCGACAAGAAATACCTGAAGAAGGCCGGAGGGCATATCGGCCGAAACGTTGTTGATAACAATGAAGATGAGGAAAATAGTCCGAATAACGCAGATAATACTAAGCTATTTAATATTTCATTATCCTATGCTTCCTTCCTCTCAAATATATTTTACCCTTTTCCTCCCTCCTTCTCCTCCTCCCCCTCCTCTTCTCTGTCTCTGTCTCTGTATCTCTCTCTCTTTCGCTCTGTCTCTCTCTCCTTCGCTCTGTCTCTGTCTGTCTGTCTGTCTCTGTCTGTCTGTCTGTCTCTCTCTCTCTCTACTTCTCAGAATATAACTATATCACAATAATAAAATAAGGAACCCTAGCAGAAGGGAACGATCCTCCAACGAAAAAGGAATGTCCTTGGTTTAACACAAAACTGTATCCGGCTATGATCATCCAGTTCTGGAACTCTGGTTAGCGTAGAGCAGGGATCGGCAAACTTGTACTAAATAGGAGCCATGTCTATGAGTGAATCGTGGGCCACATCTTTCACCGTAGTCCATGCAGCATACAGTAATGATTCATCGCGTGGGGTAGGGTCAATCAGCATGATTGTAACATTGTATAAACCAGACGTATTCGTGGGTTTATTACCAGATTTCGCTTCACTCATTACCAGATTTTAATAATCAAGATTATATTATATTGCAACACCTATGAGAGGAATAACAATTCTTACCAGAGAAATAGTACGTTACATGGTGTTTATGACTTCTATGCACGTTTATAGATTAAAAATCGAGCATCTAAGCCACCGTCTGTTTCCCTCGTGGGTCGGATTAATGTGATATTTCTCTTAAGAACTGGTGGAAAAATAATTATGGATTGCGGGCCGAATCTAGCCTGCGTACCGTAGGTTGCCGACCCCTGATGTAGAGTACCTCATCGTCTCTATTGCCAACAATTCTACTAGGGACAAATAGTAAGACTGACTGGACTTTTTAATATCAGTATGGCGACCAGTCTTGGAGAAGGTAAACGGAATTCAAATCCGCTTAAAGATTTTTCTTATGTCGCATCTTACTCGTGGCGAAAGGGCTGGGCACGAACATCCACCTAGTAAATATATATACGCATTAAATATCACCAGTTCTTGGTTTTTGAGCAAAAATAATGAAGGTTTTATTTATATAAGTAAAGATACTTTAAAAAAAGAATTACATGATAATAGTGTAATAAGTAATTGACAGTCACATCACCCCACCCTTTATGTAAGTCTTTGGTTTTGTAAAACTATATAAACTCCCCGCCCTGTCGGCTGGGGCGTTAGAATGCACCGACTGCACCTTTGCAGAGGGGTAAGACTCTCCCAATGAGGCCACTTGTTGGCTGTGGGTGGCGACCCGTGATGCTTAAGAATAGAGCCCAGGTGGATGAGCAGTTCATGACATGCAATACTCCACTTTGGCCCTATCTTGGGCTAGACGGGCGGTCGGAGAGGCCCCCTCTGCTCAATCGGCTGGTCACGTCAAGCCCTAGCACCTATATGATTTTCCCAACTCTATTGCCCTTATGGCAAGCCCCACCCCTTTTTATCATATGGATGCTAGAAGGCGGTGGCTGCGGGTCTACATGTCCTGAGAATGACGTTAAACTCTATCTGATGGTGAGGTTCCAGTTCTGGAGGTTTGGGGAATGTGGAGCACCCCTTCATCACCATTGCTCCCTGGTCCACTCTGACCCGGAGTGGTAGTTAGGGTCCCATCTATGGGTTAAATAGAAAAATGAATTTATAAAAAAATTGTATTATCCATTAAGAATTGATTTATTTCAAAACTTTATCGGCATTAAATGACCCACTGAGGTTGAAATGGCGTAAAACAAAACAAAAACAAACAAATATATAAACTCCCAATAGAACTGCTAATGTATTCAAAGTAGAATTATCCTTACTTCCCCCCCCCCAAAAAAAAATCCATGAGGTGCTACAGAAAAGTAGTGTAATTTGAACGGACATTTGATTTGTTATAATCCCCCAGAGTTTCCCGAGTCTCGCCAGACATTTCTCACGTGTTTCGAAATCATTCCAACAGGTAGTTTTTCAACCCTTATGTTCATTAGATCTTTGGGTAGCAAATCGTATACATAATATTTACATATAGTAAAAATATCAAATTACATTAAATCTATAATTATTAGGTTTATATTTACTATATTTACAGTTAAAATATCATCAAATAACACAGTATTTCTCCTTAGTAAATATTTTTCTAAATAATTAAAAATCTGTAAATCATATTCCACATGAGAAAAACATTAAGATAACATTAGCGATTTTACTCCCTTAATTGGGTAATAAAAATAATGACAGTATATATCTCTACATTAGTCCGACTGTGCATGTTTTCTTATTACTACAAATAGCATAGTTTTTTTTGCATTTAATATTTTAAATAGTAAACATTAATTTTTATTTCCCGAGTAGCTGGATCAACGCAACGTCTTTTGTTTTTACATAGGGATTTTAAATGTGCATATTACGAGGATCCAACTCGCGATCCAATAGTAATTGATTTGTGAGACAAACTTTTTTTACCCACCCCACGACCCAGGCAACGCCGGGTAGCCGCTTCTAGTAATGTATAAAGGAAAGATGAGAGAGAGAGAGAGAGAGAGAGAGAGAGAGAGAGAGCGAGAGAGAGACAGAGAGACAAGAGAGACAGAGAGAGAAGAAATTAAGGAGGAGGAATGAGTGAAATATAAAACAGAAAGGCGAAATAGAAGAAATAAAAAATGTCTATCTGTCTTTCTTTTTTCTTTCTTTCTTTCTGTCTTTCTTAAAAAAATAAAATTCAAATGATAATAGCATAGATTTCTTTTTTCTTTTTTTTTTCTTTTGCTTTTAATATTTTGAATTGTAGACATTCATTTTTATTTCCAGAGTAGCTGGATCCACACAACGTCTTTTGTTTTTAGATAGGGATTTTAAATGGGCATATTACGAGGATCCAACTCGTGATTCAATAATAATGAATTTGTGAGACCAATATTCTACCACCCCCACTGCCCAGGCAACGCCGGGTAGCCGTTTCTAGTACTTATATAAAGAGCAGTTGTGTATATGTGTATGTCCGGAGGAAACTTCGAAAATCTGACCGGGGAGGTAGTACCTGTTAGAGTCCTATCTACGGGTAAGATAGGCCCGTTTCAAAGTTATTTGCATGAAACAGAAATACTTGAAACCGATACATCTCAATTTAAACAAACATTCGCTTTCTCCAGACCGCTTGAATTAAGAATATACCACAATGTGACAATTATTAGTATAAAATATGGATACTTGATACCATATATCTGCGAGCAAATTTGTTTTATATCAAAAATATATAGAACCCTATAACAATGGGCAAACAAATGATTATTAACGTTAGATAGAAAAAGTTATTAGAAACCATATAAAAGTGTATAAATTAGTGGTATTAGATAAGAATATACGAAAACATATTAATGTGCAAATTAGTTGAATCAAATTTTGGTATTAAATAACTCTTAGGAGGTTAACAAGTTTGTGTAGCTAACTGTTATTACTGGTGCTCTCCATAATTAAGGCCTCGTAACTGAGTTCATGTCTTTCAAAAACAAAAGCGACATCTCAACCATCGATGGCAAACTCCTAAACTCTGTAGAACAATTTAGATACTTGGGCAGTAACATCTCCTCCACAGAAAACGATGTTAATGCACGCATAGGAAAAGTATGGGTCGCTATAAATAAATTATCGATCATATGGAGGTCCAATCTCACAGACAAGTTAAAGAGACGGTTCTTCCGGGCCGTTGTCGTGTCAGTACTGCTGTATGGCTGCACCACCTGGACCCTAACTAAGCGACTAGAGAATAAACTAGATGGGAGCTGCACAAGAATGCTGCGGGGGATCATGAACAAGACGTGGAAACAGCACCCTACGAGAAAGCAGCTGTACGGCCACCTACCATATATCACCCAAACCATCCGAGTGAGATGGACAAGACACGCGGGACATTGCTGGAGAAGCAAGGACGAACTCATAAGCAACGTCCTCCTGTGGACAAGCCAGTGTGGGCCGACCAGAAAAAAGTACGTTGATCAGCTCTGTGCGGATGCAGGATGCTGCATAGAGGACCTCCCGAGAATAATGAGCGATAGGGACGGATGGAGAGAGATTGTCATGGATATCCGCGCTGAAATGATGATGATGATGAATGATTAAAACTAGGCTATTATATTAGAATAAATATCACCCTTTGATTATGTGCAAATAAATTATTATTACGATTGCACAGAAAAAAGTTGAGAACATATAATTGTGTGTAAATTAGTGGTATTAGATAGGGATACTTGAAAACATATTAATGTGTGCAAATTAGTTGTATCAAACTTTGGTATTAAATAATCCTTAGAAGGTTAACATGTTTGTTTAGCTAACCATTATTACTGGTGCTCTCCATAATTGCTGCCTTGTGCCAAAACTGGGCTAAAGTAATTGTTACTATCTGTTTTGTCATCCTGTAGGCCTTAAGCCAGAGCGCTTCTCCAATGGAATTGGATCCTTGGTAGTCCTCTGATAAAGAATCATTTGGTTCTTCTGGTAAAGAGTCCTCAGTTCCTTCGTCAATGGTCGTAACTTTCTCCTCAATGATTGCAAGTGAACTGTGGTAAGTATCAGTGTTTAAGTAATGAATCAGCCACACATTATGGTTGTTGATTGGCCGGAGGAGTAAACCATGTGACCTTGGTAGTCTATAAATTTAGGGTGGGAATTGGGGCACACCTTATATCCACGAAATATGGACACTCGTTTGGTGTAATGGTTAGCACGCTAGATTAGCAGACCATGGTTAGTGAGTTCGATACTCACTGGGTGCCCCATACTTCTGGCCTTGTGTCGCATCTAAGCTATGTTTAGTAAATAACTATATCCACGAAATATTCCAACATTAATAACTTTTAATTTAATTACCCAAAATAAGCAAATGCATACGAGAGGTAGGCTTGAACCCCGACTGAAATTATTGCTGAATAAGTCGGAGACCTATGCGCTGTACAAACGATACTGAAATTATTCTCATTAGGGAAGACATCACATTCAAAGAAAAGGGAAAAATAAAACATGCAAGATAAAAATGATTTAGCAATTAAGAGGATTAGACGCGATTAGGTTGAATTAGAAATTGCAGAGAAAAGCGGAAAAATAAAATTTTTATTTAAAAAAAAAACAAAACAAAAACAATCGGACACTACTAGCAAAATAAATAAATAAATAAAGAAAGAAAGAAAGAAAGAAAGAAAGAAAGAAAATACACCAACTTTTTCAGCGACTTTTTTTCTTTTTTTTTTCAAAACGTTAAACATGACGGGATATTATTCGTTTATCCTTTGGTTACTTCTTTCTTTGTTTTTTTGTTTTTTTTTGTTTTTTCTCTTTGATTTTTAAATATAATTTTAATTCATTGCTACTTAATGTTCTTTTAAGTCTGTCTGTCATAATATTTGTTCATCTATTTAGTGTCTGTAGTGTTTCTATTATTGATAATCCAGTAATATTGATAACTAGCAGGACCTGTGTGTTGAATATTCTTTCATTTGGCGTCTGGACTTCGTCTTGGGGACTTCGTGTCTGGTCTTCCATTGGGGATTTCTCTTTATCAGAAATCTATTTTTATCTAAAAACTACCAATGACACCTGTGTCATTGGTAGTTTTTAGATAATAACCCAAGACTTCGATTTGCTTTAGATCATATTTTATTCCGAAATCGCCATCATACTACCTGCGCAGATTGAGTCGGCAGTGCGCTTAACACGACTTACCACCGTCGTGGTTTGGCCGATACTGAACTAAACTCTCTTTCTAATCTAAACCGGAAGAGGGTCTTCTCCACCGATTCTCACGGTATCCCCCAGAAGGAGGATCAGACTGATATCAAGCCGAGTCCCTCAATCCTTCAAGGCCGCCGGCTGCAAATTATAACATCCATTTTGGTTTCTACACTAATGGTACATAAGTGTTAGGAATCTAATAATTATGTAACATGTGAATATACCACAGTAAGTCAGTAAAGTCGACGGTGCGACCTAAAGTCGGTATCAGCCAGACAGTGCTAAAGTCGGTATCAGCTAGACAGCGCTGAACCAAGGAGATTGTTATGTTGTCTGAGATGGAGCACCACATCTACCATCAGCTCCCCACTTTACCGCACGTATTCCTGTGCTACTCATACGCTGTGTTGGTGAGGGCCAGTATCGAACCAGAAACCGACTTATTCCAAGTTACGCACAGAAATATCCCTATCAAACCAGGAACCTCGTGAATCCTAGCCGAACGCTCTACCAACTGAGCTAAACTGGACGTTACAAATATGCCTACACACACTCACATATAATTCACTTGCTCGCCCGCACCAACACACATATGCACGCCCGCAAATATACACACATACACACCACAACATATTTATGTATTTGTCATTGTACACGTGTACGTGTACGTTGTCCGTATGTATGTACATGTATGTGAATGGATGTTTCTATATGCTTCTCAGTGAATGTATCGGTTTTTGCACACGTGTTCATTCGAGAAATCTCAATGTCATTTAAGAAAATTATGTGCCCTCCTTCGAATCGTAATTACCAAAAGAATTTTTATAATTAGCAACATCCTCATCATTTACGCATTTTTTGACAGCACTTCGGGGCACATTGGTAACAGCACAGGGATTACTCGAAAGTCATTGATAGTGGGATCGAGTCTCGACGAATTCTTAAAGAATTTGCCTCAATGTCAGTGTTAGACACATTTTGTAAGTAAATAACCCATTCTGAATTAGAGTGACGTTAAATAAGTAAATCAACCAAAAAGTTTTTAAAAAATGCACAAGGCATAAACTTTGAGTTTTTGATTTAAGGTTCGAAAAAAATACGGAAATATTTTTTATGTACTCTAATAGAAAAGGTATTTTAAGGTTGAGAAATAAATTTTTTAATAGTCTATATCAGATGGAAATGTACCGTAATTGACGGCATAAAGGACGCACTTTTTAACAATGATTATGGTTAAAAAAAATTGCCCTGCGTCTTATACATCGAAGGTGAAGTTTTATTATTATTATTATTATTATTATTATTATTATTATTATTATTATTATTATTATTATTATTTCCTGCTATTGACATGTCTTGTGTATGCTTATTGCTTGCCTGTACTGCCAAATTGCTTTTATACAGCTATGTTTCTGCTTGTGTAATGCACAACTAGACTGTTTTCAACAATATATGCTTAAATACACTAAAAGCATTTTTCCTGAATCTGACCTGTTGAAACGAGGGTGCGTCTTATATGCCCGTGGGTCGTATAGGCCGTCAAATACGGTAATTAAATATGACAGCTGCTATATAATAGCGAATATCGTATTTTTTTAAAACACACAAATGACTCAGAGCAAATCAGTCGTATTTAAATACCTGATGTCAATAAATACCTTCATTTCAACTTCTGATTAAAAAAAAAGAAACTAATCAAATAGATGTGAGAATTTGATTATTTTATGGCCATACTTTAGGCTCCAAGCAAGAGCGCTTGTCCAATCCTTTCGTTGTTCCTTGGTGCTCCTCAGTATGACAAGTCCTTCATCAATAATTACAAAGTGACATCTCTCAGTATCAGTGATTAAGTAGTCAACCAGCCACGCATTAGGGCTGTTGATTGGCTCAGATATAAACCCCATGACCTCGCCTAGTCTATAAATCTAAGTAGTGTATTATATATATATATCAAAATATTCCAACAGTTTAAAGCATTTTATGTATATTTGTTTGGCGCTTGGTTTTGAAGGCTATCACTATGCAAGTGTACAGAAAAAATAGGTAACTAGAATTTTCTTAATATTTCGGAATGAAAAATCACTAAATCAGAAGGTTTATGAATGTTCGGAGTCTTTTTGGGAGTTGTGGACTGCTATTTGAATCCATATATTTTGCTATATTTTGTAATTGTCTATTTGCATATTTGTTTAAGAATGTCGTATTCTTCCGAATGTTAAGGCATTATTAAACAAACATACTATTATTATTATTATTATTATTATTATTATTATTATTATTATTATTATTTACTCCTTTTGAGTTTTCACATCAGTGTTAGCTGATGGTCTTTCACTGGAGTCTGAGTGACAGCAAGTCTCCTCAGGTCTCCAGGACTCTTCTGAGTATTCTGGTATTATTATTATTATTATTATTATTAGTTTGGTCGTTGGTTTTGAAGGCTATCACAATGCAAGTGTAAAGAAAAAATAAGGTAACTATGTTGTTGTTTGTTAACCTGTGATTTATTCTGAATATTTCGGAAAAAAATCAATTCTACAGAAAATTTCTGAAATTGAATAATGAAAGTAAACTTGACCAACGGTCGCTAGCAGCAGTTTCAGTTTCAGAAATCTTCTGTAGAAGAGATTTTTATCCCGAATATCGATTACTACTGAATAACGATGTTGATACTCGCAGGATGCCCCAGACTTGCGACCCTGTGTCACTTCCTACTCGTGGCGAATGGGTTGGCTAAATACCTACCTTTAATTTAAATGATGCATATGGTGTGTGTGTACAATTACGCCCGTTTATATATGTCTATTTACTGCCTGTCATATCTCTATTAATAATGGAGATTCGCTTCCGGTTTTTGTCTGTAACAAAAATTACGTCACTGCCTACGTCACATTACCCAAAATCGTCATAACATAGAATAAATACACTCCAAATTTAAACATGCAACATTAGACAGTCCCCATTGTTTTTTTAAAACAAGTTTTAATAAATACATGACTGGTATTATATATCTATATATAGTTTGTTTTATTTTAATATATATTTAAAGTTTACATTTCTAATTGTTTTATTTTGTAATCCTTTAATTAATTTCATGATTTTACTTAGGGTACAAACTCGCTGACATTGAATTTTTTACTCCCACCCCTCAGGCAATATGTTTCAAAAATCTATTTTTACATCACCCAGAGGGTGTTTTTTTTATTTTGTACTGGTATATCTAATAATCTTCATACAATGACTGCTATTTACACAGTAGCATTGCAACCAACAAGGGCTTCATCAGATGATGATTCTGGGTTCAGGTATGGTTTCGGGACCGAAGCATCATTACCACTAACCCAGAGAACCCAGTAGTATCTCACAATACCACCAGACTTTGTCTGTTTGATGTCACATTGTAGGATTGCCATATCCACGCTGATTCAGTTAGAGCTTTATCCTGGATTTTTTAAAAATGTATTTCCTCCTGTCTGGTGGAGAAAGTCCAAGTTTCGTCAAAAATGCCAAAGCCTTCATCAGATGATAACTCTGGGTTCAGGCATGGTTTCGGGACCGAAGCATCATCACCACTAACCCAGAGAAACCCAGCAGTATCTCACAATATCACCAGACTTTGTCTGTTTGATGTCACATTGTAGGATTGCTATATCCACGCTGATGCGGTTAGAGCTTTATCCTGGATCTTTTTTATGTATTTCCTTTTGTCTGTTAGAGAAAGTGCAAGTTTCGTCAAAAATCCCAAAGCCTTCATCAGATGATGACTCTGGGTTCAGGCATAGTTTCGGGACAAAAACATCATTTACACTAACCATAGAACCTCAGCAATATCTCACAATACCACCAGACTTTGTCGGTTTGATGTCACATTGTAGGATTGCCATATCCACGCTGATGCGGTTAGAGCTTTATCCTGGATCTTTTTTTATGTATTTCCTTTTGTTTGGTGGAGAAAGTGCAAGTTTCGTCAAAAAATGACAAGGTTGAGTTGGTAATAAATTTATTTTCTGTCACCTTTCTGTTAGTCTATTGAGTTTTGTTGGTACAAATGAGTGTTTTACTGTATTTTTCTCCCTCAGTTGCTGTCTTTCTTGATCAGGAGCAAAGGAAACCATGAAGATATTTTATTAATGGCCACAATGATTTATTATCATTATTTCTATTCGATAAAAAAATTAGCCACTAATTAATTATAATTGATGCTGTCGATGACGTCTAACCTCCCGATGAGCGTTTTACAATTTATTTCCGTCTGTCAGTCTACTTCCCGCCATAATCTTATCCCATCCCTTCACTCTTTTTTTGCTTTCGTTTTCCCTCTTCGACAAATATGGCTGTGTTTATATCACCCATTTTTGCGTCTTCGCCATCTTTTATTTATTTTCCAATTTTCTTTTCTTCTTCTTTTTTTTAATACACGGATTTATTTTTTCCTTTTCTTTTTATCGTTTTTATTCTTTTGTGATATGTTTGTGTCCCGAATTTATTTTCTCTTTCTTAAGTTTGTTTATTTTATCTTGTTTACGTTTTATTTAAAAAAAAAAAAAATCTGGTAACGAAACGAGTTTCAAAGTTGTTGAAAATTACTCCAATTTCGCGCCAAATTTTTATATTCATTTTGTCGAGAATTTGCTTTTTCTTCCCATCATATCCGGTTCTGTATTTCGAATGTCGATGTCTAATGCATACGAACCCACAGGCGATAAATATAATTTGGAATCATTCCTTGAGGATATTTTGGCTTCATATATTCTGTCCACCATGTTTTGTTTTTTTTATATATATTTTATTCCTGTTTTTAATTTATTCAACTCCTGGTATATTTTTTCCAAAATAAAGAAGATAAAGATGATATTTGTTTTTACTGTAGAGTGCTGTTATCTGCTTATAAATATCATCTGTAAATAAATAATGACAAGTTACTGAGTAAAGGACCACCTTAAAAAAACTAACAAAAAATAAATCAAGAAAAATACACAATGTATTTGTTCTATACTTCTCTCTACTTCTGATCATCTTTCGTATCTTATGTTCTCCTGGATGTTCTTCTTCTAGCGTCTGGAACTTTGTCTTGGAGATTTCGTGTCTGTCTTCCATTAGGGATTTCTCCTCTATCAGAAGCCCTGGGTCATTGGTAGTTTTTGCATAAATAACCCAAGACTTCGATTTTACTTATAGCATATTTTATTCCGAAATTCCCATCCGGACTAACTACGCAGATTGAGTACGGCAGCACGCTCAAGAGCGACTTGCACTCTCCGTGGTTTGGCCAATACTAACTAAACTAACTCTTTCTAATCTAAACCGGAAGAAACCTTCTTTCTCATCTCTCCACCGATTCTCACGGTATCCACAGAAAAAGAGATCAAGATGAGTTCAACCCGTGTCACTCAACCCTCCATGACATCGTATTCATCGTGTTATAAATTTCTAACCTAAACCGGAACAAACCTTCTTTCTCATCTCTCCACCGATTCTCAACGGTATCCACAGAAAAAGAGATCAAGATGAGTTCAACCCGTGTCACTCAACCCTCCATGACATCGTATTCATCGTGTTATAAATTTCTAACCTAAACCGGAACAAACCTTCTTTCTCATTTCTCTACTGATTCTCACGGTATCTACCGGAAAAGAGATCAAGATGAATTCAACACGTGTCAATCAATCCCCCATGACATTGTACTCTAAGGCTGCTGGCTGTAATTTCTAACAGCCATTTTGGTTTCTACACTAACTGTACATAATTGTTAGTACCCTAACAATTATGTAACATGTTAAGATATAGATAAGATCGACTAATCGAAGTAGCATAGCCGCAGTACATCAACGTATATATATATATATATTTATATATATATATATATATAATATATATATATATATAAACAGCCAAATTTCGGTTTTCGAACGTTTCTGTTTTCAAAATTTTCAGTTTACGAACTTTATTTTCGATATTTTTGTCTCTGTTTTCAAAATTTGTATCGGTTTTCGAATTTTTTACAACCACCCGTCATGAAATTTGAAATTTAATTAGAAGAGCCTCTTGAAGTCACTGATTTGTCTGAACTTTCAATCGATGTGGAATCTCCTTCTCACTTTCCTCCCCCACCACCCTCTATCGTATGCCAAAACACTGCGACCAAAAAGGTAAAGAGAATTCAAAATTAACTGCAGTGAAACCTCGTACTAGTGTATTTATGTATTTGTATCATATCTATTAATAATGGAGATTCGCTTCCGGTTTTTGTTTGTAACGAAAACTACGTCACTGCTTACGTCACATTACCCAAAATCGTCATAACATAGAACAAATACACTCAAAATTTGAACATGCAACATTAGACAGTCCTCATTGTTTTTTAAAACAAGTTTTAATAAATATATGACTGGTATTATATATATATATATATATATATATATATATATATATAGTTTGTTTTATTTTAATACATATTTAGTACTAAAATTGGAGGAATGATATGTATGTAGGGAGATCATACAAGTTATGAGATGGTAATATTTTATTATGAAAATAAAATATGAAATGTGGGGAATACGAAGGCCTTTTCGTCCGGTTCTTTTTCAAGTATAAACACTGGCGACGAATAAAAGTCAGATTGTATAAGAGATGTCCTTTAAGAACGAATGGAGGTGAGCCAGAGGGGAGAAAAAAAGGGGATATATATATATATATATATATATATATATATATATATATATATATATATATATATATATAAACGCTCAGGTCGAATCGGGATTGGAGATGTCTCCCAACAAGTAAAGGGTGTGTTTGGGTTTTTGTCTGCACAAAGTGGGGAGAAAGAATGAAATATTAGCAGCTTCAAGAATGGTTAGTTGCTGCTTAGACCTAGTTCTGTGCAAGACGGAGAAACCGGTCGAAAAGACCTTCGTATTCTCCACATTTTAAATTTTATTTTCGTAATAAAATATTACCATCTCATGACTTGTATGATCTCCCTACATACATATTATACCTCCAATTTTAGTACTATATATATATATATATATGGGAAGCGCGTGGTGTAATGGTTAAAGGCATGGGAAATGGACTCGTCGCCCGAGTTCAAATCCTGGATGTAGTAATTGCATTTCACTTAGCGCTAATACCCTTGGGAAAGGTATGAATCCTACTCTCCCTCCAGCTATGGATAAATAGTAGGACAGACTGGACTCTTTAACCTTGGTTAGGCAACCGGTCTAAGAGAAGGAAAACTCTGAATTCAAACCTGTTAAACTCCGCTTAAGAAATTGACCTTGTGTCACATCCTGCTCGTGCGGCGGGGTTGGTAAATACACACACACACACACACACACACACACATATTATATATATATATATATATATATATATATATATATATATAGAGAGAGAGAGAGAGAGAGAGAGAGAGAGAGGGAGACAGACACAGACACACAGACAGACAGAGAAATTAAGATATTTTCTCTACAGTTCGTATGTCTTTGTTTCCCGTTCTTTTGTTATTCCTTTTTTTTTGTTGTTATTTACAATTTACGTTTTTCCTAAAATAAGATCCTAACAAGATGTAAATATGTGGAAACTTTTTCTGGGTCGATTCCCATTACTTAACGGTTACTGATCTCGACAAGGACGTTGATTGCATGAGTACCCCAGGTTTTCTGCATCAAATGTTGAGCAGATGAAACGGTGAAGTGACACCGGAGAAACAATGTTCATAGAAAATTGCACAATAAAAAGAAAGAACAAAAAATGAAGACGTTAAAGAGTTAGTGGAAAGGGAGTTAACTTGAGAAGAAAAAAAGATGCGAAGGAAAAGCAGATATGTTTATTATTATTATTATTTACTCCTTTTGAGTTTTCACATCAGTGTGAGCTGATGGTCTTTCACTGGAGTCTGAGTGACAGCAAGTCTCCTCAGGTCTCCAGGACTCTTTTGATATTCTGGCAGATTGTAGCAGTGCAGTGTTCTGAATGGTTTCAATCCTTCTCTGATATCCAAACTTTCCAAACCCTTTTCAATCCTTTTGGGACCGTTCCAAGTGCACCAACTACAAATTGGTATCACTTTGACTTTCATATTCCATAACTTTTCAGTTCTCTGGTAAGGTCCAGATATTTTGTCAATTTTTTCATTTTCCTTTACCTTCACCCTGTGATCTGCTGGCATTGCAAAATCCACCAGTTAACAAGTTTTTCTTTTTGTTTATCAACACTAGGTATGGCCTTCTTGCTGGGATAAGGTGATCCGTTTTTATCTCAAAGTCTCAGAGAATTTTGTGCGTTTCGTTCTCAAGAACAGATTCTGGTTTATGCATATACCATTTTGTTGTGTGGTCAAAATCAAATTTTTTGCATAATTCCCAGTGGATCACCTTCCCAACCCAGTCGTGTCTAGTTTTGTATTCTCGTTGTGCTAGTTTGCTACATTCGCAGAGTATATGGTTAACAGTCCCCATCTCTATTACCGCAAAGTATTATTATTATTATTATTATTATTATTATTATTATTATTATTATTATTGTTAGTTTTTCTTTTCTTTAGAGGACCATCAACTAAGGCTAGTTTTAAAAAAACGAATAATAATAATAATAATAATAATAATAATAATAATAATAATAATAATAATAATAATAGTATCTTCCAAGGACACTCGTTATCACCACTACTGTTTATTATAGCAATGATGCCGCTCAATCATATACTTAAAAGATGTACAAGGAGATACAAATTCACTAACTCACAAGAAAAGATAAACCACCTGATGTACATGGATGACATAAAAAATTTGCAAAAAATGAAAAAGAATTGGAGACCTTAGTACAAACTATTAAAATATATAACCAGGATATAGGGATGGAATTTGGAATTTAAAAATGTGCTATGCTTGTAATAAAACGGGGTGAAAGAAAATTAATGAATGGAATACAACTGCCAAATCAGGAAACTATAAAATCACTTGATGAAAATGAAAGCTACAAATACTTAGGAATTTTAGAAGCGGACAATATCATGCAAGCAGAAATGAAAGGAAAAGTTTTAAAAAGATTATCTCAGGAGAACTAGAAAACTTCTAGAAACCAAACTTAACAGCAGAAATCTGATAAAAGGAATCAATACCTGGGCTGTCCCCATTATAGGATACCCAGGACAATTCTTGAAATGGACAAAAGAGGAACTCAGACAGATTGACCAAAGGACGAGAAAATTAATGACCATGCACAAGGCTCTCCACCCTAGAGACAATAGAGATAGATTATATGTGTCAAGAAAAGAAGGGTGAAGAGGTCTTGCCAACATATAGGACTGCGCCGAAACCACAATCCATTAACTCGAAGACTACACAAGAAAGAGTAAAGACAAATTACTTATGGCGGCCAACAATAGTAGATGTGACATATGGACAAACGGAAGAACAACAAAGATTAGAAAACAAAAATAGGAAGAAAAACAATTATATGGACAAATTGGAGAGGTTGCACATGAAAAAAACCTGGGCAAGGTTAAGAAAAGAAAACATTAAGAGAGAAACTGAATCACTGCAATAATAATGCCATAAGGACAAACTATATCAAATCGAAAATTGATAAGACCCAACAAAATAGTAAATGTAGACTTTGTGGTAATAGAGATGAGACCGTAAACCATATACTATGCGAATGTAGCAAACTAGCACAACGAGAATACAAAACTAGACACGACTGGGTTGGGAAGGTGATCCACTTGGAATTATGCAAAAAATTTAATTTTGACCATACAACAAAATGGTATATGCATAAACCAGAATCTGTTCTTGAGAACGAAACGCATAAAATTCTCTGGGACTTTGAAATAAAAACGGATCACCTTATCCCAGTAAGAAGACCAGACCTAGTGTTAATAAACAAAAAAGAAAGAACTTGTCAACTGGTGGATTTTGTAGTTCCAACAAATCACAGGGTGAAGCTAAAGGAAAATGAAAAAATGGACAAATATCTGGACCTTGCCAGAGAACTAAAAAAGTTATGGAATATGAAAGTCAAAGTGATACCAATTGTAGTAGGTGCACTTGGAACGGTCACAAAAGGATTGGAAAAGGGTTTGGAAAGTCTGGAAATCAGAGGAAGGATTGAAACCATTCAGAACACTGCACTGCTGCAATATTGCCAGAATACTCAGAAGAGTACTGGAGACCTGAGGAGATTTGCTGTCATTCATACTTCAGTGAAAGACCATCAGCTAATGCTGATGTGAAAACTCAAAAGGAGTAAGTAATAATAATAATAATAATAATAATAATAATAATAATAATAATAATAATAATAATAATAATAATAATAATAAATAGATACTTTAAAAAAGTAAAAATATCCGGGAAGAATCAAAAGAAAAATACACATGAGGAAATGAAATACATATAGACACATATAACCCTACTACATTCGAGGAACTGGCAAGACTAAATGGACCACTATAGGCAAGGTGTTGGAAATTTATTAGGGGACAAGCGACCCAACTTCACCGGTCATCAGCAGGCCTCTGGAGATCCCATGGGGTCAGTTATAAAAGCAAGTCACTATCATCTCTCCTCCTCTGTCTCTTCCGATCTTGCTAAGGCTAATGTGTGGGCTGCTAGAATTGTCAACTTGCTTTTATAATCGACCTCACATGATTTCCAGAGAGCTGCTGGTGACTGGAAAAGCCGGGTCACCTGTCCCCTAATAAATTTCCAACAAAACAGGTACAGAATGACAATTAAAGGGTAAGGATATAAGAAAATAGTATTAGAAAGGTACAACAAAACAAAATTACAAACTAAGTCTCCCTGAGACCAGTTGGCCCCTAAAGTAAAGAGGTACAAAATGACAAAGAGTAAATATATAAGTAAAGTGTAATACAAAGAGACTACAAAATATTAGTTACTCGGCTGGAACAATGTGTGCATCCAATTTCCCGCACAAGTGAACACCTCAGCTTCGGGGAACCAACTGATTGAATTTAAAACATGTTTTCTTGCTTTTAGAGCTTTTTGATCCCATGACTGGAATTATCCAATCACAGCCATGTTCTAATATTTATCCCGAGATCATCACCTGTCACTTACACCCATTTGACCTAATGTCTCCGAGTGCAAATTCTAATTAAATTTTTCAAATTCTTCTCTACTCACTAAATAATATATACATAATATATTATGCAACAAATGAAGGATAAAGAAAGAAAGTAAAAACATATAATCATGGACTGTGAAAGAAAGAAAGAAAACTAAGTAATAAACACGGTGCTATGAAAAAAAAAAAAACATAAATAAATAAACCAGGAGCCAAGAAAGAAAAAATAAAAGTTGAATAAATCAAAAGAACGTGGACCATATGACCTTTAGGCACCCCTTTTGCGATCACGTTTCATAAGGTCATTTTTTCCATTTACACCGTCAAAATCCGGTTGTTTATTACTGGTAAGGGTTAGTGGTTAGGGTTAGGGGTTATGAATCGAGATCGCAAAAATGGTGCCTAAAGGTCATATGATCCGGCTAATATATTTGATTGCAAGTTCAAACTCGTCGCGATATTACATTCATTTTCGGACTAATACCCTTGGGAAATGTATAAAACCCCTTATAACCCTTGTAGGGTTAAATAGGGGCCTTACTGTTCTTCTACACGTATGGCTATGACATGAAATAACCCACGACGGTTAGTATAGCATTAAACAAAGAAACAGTAGCAGAAAACAAACAAACAGTGTTGGGTTATTTATGCATATAAGGTGTGCTGGAATCCATCACTTAAACCTATAGACCCTGCGTGTGCGCGTGGATTAGACATAGCCAATCAACATCTCGAATACGAGGTTAGTTAACTATATAATAGCCGATCTTGAAAGCCGTTCATTTGCGCGTATTCGACATTGACAAACAGACTTGCAACAAAGGACTTTGCTCAACACTAAGGGACACCAAGGACTTTGCTCAACACTCAAGGACGAATCAAAGGATTTTACCTAACACTAAAGTACATCGGGAACCAACCAAAGGATTCTTCACTAAAGATCAGCCTCTGCTTAACACAAGGGATCTTCACCGTAAAATGCTCTTATTAAAACCTAAAAATGTCCACAGAAATCGTAACATACAGAAACGTGAATGGGTTATCATGTGTTTTATGTTATTTAGAGTCCAATTCATGTCACTATATGAGTTAAATTTTTTAATGCTATTAACAACGGATGTATAAGCGATCTGATGTTATTGGGCCTGAGGTTATATGTATTAAACAACACATCCGCACAAGAAGGATGCTGTTATATACCCTTCTAACATACTCGGGTATACAATGGAGGAGAGACAGACAGACAGACAGACAGAAATAGCCAGACAGACATACAGACATACATATTAGATGATAGTTGATTGTCTTACTTGCAACACTTTGACTTTCTGCTTCGGTCGCCATCTTCTCGAAAGAAGAGAGAAGAGAAGCGAAGGACTTCCGCCAGAGTCTGACACACCGCAACCAGAAGACTCGCTACACGTCTGATCCCTTGTCGCCGTCCATACTGCACTCTGGCGTCCTGCCACTCGGTAACAAACCAAGTTAATAAGTTATCCATTAGCTGTAGATCGCCAGTCAACTAACAAAGAAAATCACCTCGCTCTTCTGACATTATACAAGAATATTAATCATTGTATATATAAAAAAACGATAAATGTATATATATTGTGTATAATTATCAGAAGGCGTTCCTGATTGTTTTGTTTGACCCCATTGACAACTTTTGGGTATCATATTTCAGCCGAGTTGGAAAAGGGACAAAACCAGCTTTCCGTCAGGGCCCTATAATACTATAATCTGTGGAACAGCCAGCATTAGAAGAAACCCCTAGTATTGTATCATCTAACACAACGACTGTAGTATTTAGAAATCGTAACATACAGAAACGTGAATGGGTTGTCATGTTTTTTATGTTGTTCAGAGACCACTTCATCTAATGGCGCGTTTTTCAAGGGGTCAAGTAAAAGGTTATGAAAAATTTAGTAAAATGAGGATCTGATGGTAGGTTTAGCTGATCACCTCAGACGTCTAAACAATCTCCTTGGTCTAGCGCAAGTGAAAAAGGGACAGACTCCTTCACTGTCTTGCTTATACCGACTTTAGGCCATCCTGACGACTTTACTACGTATTATTATTATTTACTCCTTTTGAGTTTTCACATCAGTGTTAGCTGATGGTCTTTCACTGGAGTCTGAGTGACAGCAAGTTCCTCAGGTATCCAGGACTCTTCTGAGTATTCTGGCAGATTGCAGCAGTGCAGTGTTCTGAATGGTTTCAATCCTTCCTCTGATTTCAAACTTTCCAAACCCTTTTCCAATCCTTTTGGGATCGTTCCAAGTGCACCAACCACAATTGGTATCACTTTCACTTTCATATTCCATAACTTTTTCGGTTCTCTGGTAAGGTCCAAATATTTGTCCAAAGGAACTTCTATGAAATTCCGTGATGAAGCATGGAACTCTAAAGATCTAATAGATTATAGGAGAAGAGATCGGACTAATAAGTAATCGTTAGCTCAGTCGATAGAGCGTTCGGCTAGAAACCACAAGGTTCCTAGTTCGATACCGTTCCTCGCCAACTCAGCGAATGAGTAGCACGGGATCTGTGCGGTAAAGTAAGGAGCTGATGGTAGGTGTGGCGCTCCGCCTCAGATGCTAAAACAATCTCCTTGGTCTAGCGCTAGTGAAAAGGGAATAGACTCACTCGCTGATTGGCTGATACCGACTTTAGGCCGTTCCGTCGACTTTATTTTACTTTACAATTTCCTTCAGTGATGACCTGAAGGGGAATTACTCGATTTGGCACCCTTCCAACAATAGATTATAGGAAATATATATGCACCATACACGTTTGGTTTAGCCTTAACCCTTTGTTGGGTGTCTTGCCATTATTGTTTCATTTTGGATTCTTATAATAAATCCATTTTTTCATAATCAGGGAGTATTTTGTTGACAAATGAACTTTTTCTATGTCGAAAAAGTTGATTGATGTTCCTTTCTATGGATTGCGGTGGAATTCCTTTTTTGAACTTTTGGGTTCTTGAGGAATTCAAAACGACATGCCAATGTTAGATTATGGTAAAATGTATACGTAGAGTGCTCAAAAATTCTAGGGCGCAACCAAAAAGTTGAAGGAATTTAATATATACATAAGTAAGTAAAATCGTCGAGGAGGCCTTTTAATGTTATTAACAGCGGATGTATAAGCGATCTGATGTTATTGGGTTGAGGTTATATGTATTAACCACACCTCCGCACAAGAAGGATGCTGTTATATACCCTTCTAACATACTCGGGTATACAATGGAGGAGTGAGAGAGACACACAGACACGGACAGACATATTAGATGATAGCTGATTGTCTTACTTGCAACACTTTGACTTTCTGCTTCGTCGCCATCTTCTCGAAAGAAGAGAGAAGAGAAGCGAAGGACTTTCCGCCAGAGTGTGACACGCCGCAACCAGAAGACTCGCTACACGTCGCTACACGTCTGATCCCTTGTCGCCGTCCAATACCTGCACTCTGACGTCCTGCCACTCGGTAACAAACCAAGTTAATAAGTTATCCAAAACAATAAGCTGTAGATCGCCAGTCAACTAACAAAGAAAATGACCTCGCTCTTCTGACATTATACAAGAATACTAATCATTGTATATATAAAAAAAAACAATAAATGTATATATCTTGTGTATAATTATCAGAAGGCGTTTCTGTTTGTTTTGTTTGACCCCGTTGACAGCTTTTGGTTATCATATTTCAGCCGAGTTGGAACAGGGACAAAAACAGCTTTCCGTCAGGGCCCTATAATACTATAATCTGTGGAACGGCCAGCATTAGAAGAAACCCCTAGTATTGTATCATCCAACACAACGACTGTAGTATTTAGCTGGAGCATTGTTCCCATACTTACATTGAGACCGTGCCCTAGTGCAAAGTATTATATAGGCTAACTTCTGTTAAGGGCTGGGGATTGATTTTCTTTGTTAATTCTTCTTAGAGGGTTGGTCATTGTCCTTAACATTTAATTAACACAAGACTTGTTTGTTTCTCGATCAAGCTTTTATTTTCAACCCTGCCCATTTGATTCCACCACGGGCGAGTTGCGATACATAACAGACATCCTCTCTGATAGGGCATCGGCTCACACATGACTAACTAAACTAAAAAATTTCATGGCGACTAATCACGCGCTTTCAAGGGGTCAAGGTCATTAACAATAACAACTATCGGGTAATTTTCCATGGACCCCATGATTTTAAGTTAACGGACCCTAATTTAAATTTCTAACTACAGGTATGTTCATAATTTATAACTGCTCATTAATTATGTGACAAAGAAACACAAGGTCATTTTTAAAGCTAAGTTTGAATTCACGGCGACAACAATTACAATACAAACGCTTCGTGTTGACGTACGAATGTAGTCATCATTTTAGAGATGCTCTAATTAATATTCAGCAAAGAATATTAATAGTTTTTTGAGAAAAGATATTTCAAAGCGCATTTTTCTTTATCTTTTTTCTAAGTTTTATTATCAGTCAAGTTCTTTATCGTTTACTACGTGATTATTGGATTCTTAGAGGCTTCAGATTTTTCTAAGAGCCAATTTTTTTTTTAACGATATATCATCTAATTATTGCCGCTAAACAAAATACTAATCACTTTTTTTTTGCAACCCACAAACACAAAAAATGTCTCTCTTTCTTAATAGCATTCACTAAGCACAAATTGCATGCGGCTATGGTTCTCTTAGATACCCCCCCCCACTCCGCGAAAAAAAAACAATATATTTTATAATTTAATTACACATACTAATGTAATTGATGTTAGTATCAGTCAAATAGAACTAGTACTTAAGTTTGCGGGTTCGATATCTGCTCTCGCCAACTCAGCGTATGAATAGCACGGGGATCTGTGCGGTAAAGTAAAGAGCTGATGGTAGATGTGGCGCTCTACCTCAGACTCTAAAATAATCTCTTTGGTCTAGTGCTAATGAAGATGGCATAGACTCCCTCGCTGTCTGGCTGATACTCCCTTTGATTGTTTATGACAACGTGGCCTAAGGTAGCCTATATATTTTTGGATTTATGTTTTTGGGTTTATATTTTCGGATTTATCAGCGTCAATGAACTCAACCGAAATAATTGCAGTCACTCACAAAAACATAACCGCAAAAAATGATTTTGCAGACACACCAGAGGGATTAAAGTTATCCTGACGAAAGCAAAAAGCTTGAAACCTTAGGTAGATGCCCACTAAAACCTTTGTATAAACAGTTATATTTAATATATATATATATATATATATATATATATATATATATATATATATAGAGAGAGAGAGAGAGAGAGAGAGAGAGGAAGCACAAAGAGAGTGAGAAACAAATAGATACTAAGATATATCTCATATTACAATTCTCTTTTGTATCATCTTAGTTTAATCACCATTCCATGTTTTAAAATGGCTGTTTGATAAATTTAAACAAACTTACAAATTACAAACGAAAATACCTCCAAATATCTTCAAATGACAAACCATTTAAAACGAACTAAAAAAAACTAAACAATAATACACTATTATCTTTCACCATTTTTCCCACTCATATATCGAGATATATGCGAGATAAATAACGAGATATATGCATATATATATATATATATTCATTTGCATATCTCTCGCTATTATTCTATTTGTCTATATGTTGTCCGTTTGTAATTATTTATGAAAGTTTGCTGGAGACATCGGTCGCCCTTCCACTTCCGCTGCGCAAGTCGCATGCGTGCAGGCTAGCTCGAAGAAAATGGCTAAAAGAAATATATCATACGGTGTCGCATTTTAAAGAAAGGAAATGTTAATTTCACCTTGCGCACATCACGTCACACGCCGTTCCAATCTCCATCCTTTTCAAATACATCGCTAAAAAAAAAAAAAAATACCCTCTCCCCTACACCTAAACCTCCCCGCCACTCACTCTGCCATATGATTGGCTCTTACCTTCCGTACTATTTTCTCTTTCATTTTCTTCTCTTAATTCAACTTTCACTTTCATTTTGAGTTTTTCGCGCGTTTTACCTAAACATTTAAGCGATAAGGCTCCATTGTTATCTCTACGTATTTCCCCCCCCCCCCACTTCTTTACTAAACAATTTTGCGCTGTCCTTTTTTTTTTTTTTTTCTTTTGTTATTATTATTATTATTATTATTATTATTATTATTATTATTATTATCAGTCGAGGATGGGGTCTTACTTCTTGGCTTGCAAATTAACTTTTTTAAATTTTTTATTTTTTTTATCTAAGGTCTTTTATAGCATCATCATCATTAATCATCACCATCGTCGTTTTATTATTATTATTATTATTATTATTATTATTATTTATGCTTCTGTGCTGTTTGTATGTAATTCAATGATATATTGACATCAGCTGAAGATATAGCTAATGTGATTTACCCAAGGGGCTTCGCTTCTCCATTTCTCGACCTTCTTTTCAAAATTTCCCTCTCTTTCACGACCCTCTAATTAGCATTAAACATCCTTTGCGTGCACGTATGTGTGTATACAAAAACTTTAGCAAACAGCCTATCATTCGCTCCAGCGTTATTCTTCTTGTTAATAATTTTTGTTGTTGTTTGTGTTGTTGTTGTTTGTAGACGTTGTTGCGATGGAGCTCAGCATCATCATCATCATCATCATCATCATCTTCAAAATAAAAGCTTATAATTATTGGATTTGTTGGGTGTTTTTTGTGTTGTTTTTTTCTTCTACTTTTTCGATTTTATGAAACCTTTTTGTTGTTGTTGTTGTTATTATTGTTGTCTTGCGTATGTATTTTTCTGTTTTAGGTGTTTCTTTTTTTTTTTTTGTCGTTATTGTGGCAAAGGTGATTTTGTTAAGGTGATGTAAGCATACCTGGTCAAAATAATAATAATAATATATAATAAATAATAATAAATAATAATAATAATGATAACGACAAAAACAAACCATTATTACAAGTAACAAACCGAAAATAGGAAGAAAATTAAACAATGAAATTACAGGTGACGAATACACCACATAGGAAAGTAATGTTTAAATCTTATGGTTTCTATCACAGAGTCGTGTAAATGATTCTACTCATCCATTTCTCATAAAAAACTATCTCCAACAGTAATAAGAGACGAAGATAAAAGCTGTTTCAAAGAAAAGAAAAGAAAACTATTTGAAGTAATACGTGTTTATAATAATAATAATAATAATAATAATAATAATAATAATAATAATAATAATAATAAGTTTGGAAAAAAGAGTGAAAAATCTGGAAATCAGAGGAAGAATTGAGACCATCCAGAATACTACACTGCTGCAATCTGCCTGAATACTCAGAAGAGTCCTGGAGACATGAGGAGACTCGTTTTCACTCAGACTCATGTGAAAAACTACTACTACTACTACTACTACTACTAATAATAATAATAATATCCACAGAACTCGTGCATAAGGACTACGCGAAATTTACAACTATTTATAATTACAATTTTGTGAATTAACCCTTAAAAAACGAGGTCTGTATTTGTACCGCTACCTCGACAGACCTATACCGTATTTGACGGCATATAGGATGCACTTAATTTCCAACATTTTGGCTGAAAGAAATTGACCAGCGTCTTATACATCGTAGGAGAAGTTTGCGTCTTATATGTCATCACATACGGTAATCCTGCAGTCTTAATTCGACCAGGTAATTCCAATTTCTGTATCGATATTGCCTCTAAATAGTATTATTTGACTCCATGAGTGTTTTCACACCGGCCTTAGCTGGTGCCTCACTGAAGGCTGAGTAACAACAAGTATACTCGTATCTCCAGGACTCTTCTGAGTATTCAAGCCGATCTTAACAATTTTGTTTTTTGGATGGTCTTGATTATTCTTCTGATTTGCACTTCCTTTTTCTTTTTTTCAAACTGTTCAGGACCGTTCCAAGTGCTCCAACTGAAGTTGGTACTACCTTTACCCTAATGTTTTAGTATTATCTGCGTTATTCGAACCAATTGTCCCATCTTTATCGTTATCTATAACACGTTTTGGGCCAATATGCCCTCCGGCATTCTTCAGGTTTTTATTGTCGGACTCGGGAACCTTCTCGGACCTTCCTGGAGAACCTTCTTTTCGGACTTCTGGACCTTCTATTTCCCGGCTCGGGAACCTTTTTCGGACTCGGGAACTTTCAGGTCGTTAGGTCGGGAACCCTTCTTCTGTCGTAATCGGGAGCCATCACGGAACTTCGTACCAAACCTTTATTCAGCCACGGGGGTATCCTGTTCTCATTCCGCTAAGTTGTGTTAATATTTTTCTATGTTACTACTGCCACTCAGGATTGAACCCGGAATCCAGAGATAACTGTCACATAGAACTGTCTTAACCTAACTTACCTTTATCCACTAGGCCATGTGTCCTAATGTTTTACATTTTTATTTATTTATCTATTTTTTTTTTTTTTTTTTCATTTTTTGGTCAGATCAAGTATTCGTCTAACTTTCGTTTTCTGTTATTTTCACTCTGTGATCCAACTGGGCTGGAAGATCTGGTCTCCTGGTGGGTATTAGATGGTCTATTTGTATCTCAAAATCCCAAAGAATTCTATGACTCTCTTTCTCTAAGACTGTTACATTTTTATGCGCCATACTTTAAGCCTTCAAGCAAGAGCGCTTGTCCAGTGGAATTGGATCCTTGGTAATCCTCTCATAAAGAATCCTTTGATTCCTCTGGTAAAGGGTCCTGAGTATTGTAAGTCCCTCCTCGGTGATTGCAAGTACAGCTGTAGCAAGTATCAGTGTTTAAGTAGTGTATCAACCACGCAGTATGGCTAGTGATTGGCGAAGGAATAAACTATGTGACCTCGGCTAGTCCATAAATCCAAGTGGGGAATTGGATCAAAATAATTCCAACAAAGACAGATTCTGATTTATGTATATAGTATTTTGTAGTAATATCAAATTTAATTTCTTATACAATTCCCAGTGGATCACCTTTTTCAACTCAGGGCTAGATTGCTGCATTTATTTATTTATTATTATTATTATTATTATTATTATTATTATTATTCCTTTTGAGTTTTTTACATCAGTGTTAGCTGATGGTATTTCACTGGAGGCTGAGTGACAACAAGTCTCCAGGACTCTTCTGAGTATTCTAGCCGATTACAGCAGTGCAGCAATCTGGTGGTCTCAATTCTTCCTCAGATTTCCAATTCCTCCAGTCTGTTTTTTCTAAGTGCATCAACTACAATTGCTGTCACTTTAACTCTCATATTCCACCGCTTTTTCAATTCTCTGGCAGGGTCCAGGTATTTATCCATCTTTTCATTTTCTTTCAGTTTCACCATGTGATCTGTTGGGACCGCAAAGTCCACGTGTTGATACGTTCTCTTTTTTTTGTTAATCAACACTAGGTCTGCTCCTTGCTGTGATAGGGGGGTCCGTCTTTATTTCAAAGTCCCAGAGAATTTTATGAGTTTCATTCTTAAGAAGAGATTCTGGTTTATGCATATACCATTTTGTTGTATGGTCAACATTAAATTTTTGCACAATTCCCAGTGGATCACCTTCCCAACCCAGTCGGGCTTCGTTTTGTATTCCCTTTGCTAGTTTGTTACATTCACTTAATACATGGTTTATCGTCTCATCTCTGTCACCGCAGTCAACATTTAGAATTTTGTTGCGTCTTATGAATTTTTGCTTTGATATAATTTGTTCTTATGACATTATTTTGTGCAGCAATTATTAGGGATTCAGTTTCTCTCTTTGAGGTTCCCTCTTCTTAACCCAATATTTTTACCGGTAAGTCATTCCATAAAAATATATTATATATATTATATATATATATATTATATATATGTGTGTGTGTGTGGTGTGTGTCTGTGTGTTTATACATATGTGTGTACATGTCTATGTAACTCTCAGTCACTCAGTCTCTCTCTCTCTCTCTCTTCTCTCTCTCTATATATATATATATATATATATATATATATATATATATATATATGACGGCCACCGATTTACGTTGAAAGGGCAAGTCTTTATTCTAAAACGGATATGAGCTATCTGGTGACCTTGACATATATACCTTGACATATATACCTATGTATGTATTTATCGGTTAATTTTCCCTCTTGTTCCAAGTAAGGAGCATCTAACAAGGATCAAACTCATTTTTCAGTAGGAATGGATCTGCAGGACTAGCTTACTAAGCATTACACCATGATGAGAAGCCCACTTACTCAACCTGTTCGCCACAGGTATATGACACAAGGTCATATGTATTGGGTATCTAGCGACATTCAAACTCATTTTACATATTATCGAATTTGCGAGACTAAATGGCTAACCATTACACCACAATTGGATGTTAACCCAACCTGTTTGCTATGAGTGGGGTATGACACAAGGTTTCAAGAATAGGGCGTCAGTGAGGATCAAACTCACTTCTCAGTAGGAACAAGCTTGCAACCATTACACCAAGATTGGATGCTCAATGCATTTACCCACCAATTCCTACGGTTAAGATATGGATCTGTGATTTGTTTGTTTATTGATTTTAATGGCATATCAACCGTTCAGGGTTATTGTCATGCCTACCGGTTATGATGTAATTGCATATTGGTTATAAAAAGACAGAAAAAAGTATGAAGTGAAGAAAGACAAGAAAAGAAAAAGAATAAAAAGAATGAAAGAATGAAAGAATAAAAGAAAGAAAAAAGAAAAAGTATGAAAGAATGAAAGAAGAAAGAAAAAAAAGAATAAAAGACAAAAAAAAGTATGAAAGAATGAAAGAAAGAAAGAAAAAAGAAAAAAGACAAAAAAGTATGAAAGAATGAAAAGAAAGAAAGAAAAAAAGAATAAAAGACAAAAAAGTATGAAAGAATGAAAAGAAAAAAGAAAGAAAAAAGAATAAAAGACAAAAAAAGTATGAAAGAAATGAAAGAATAAAAGAAGAAAAAAGAATAAAAGACAAAAAAAAGAATAAAGAATAAAAGAAGAAAAAAGAATAAAAGACAGAAAAAAAGAAGAATGAAAGAAAGAAAGAAGAAAAAAGAATAAAAGACAAAAAAAGTATGAAAGAATGAAAGAAAGAAAGAAAAGAAAAAAGAATAAAAGACAAAAAAAGTATGAAAATGAAAGAAAAATAAAGAAAGAAAAAAGAATAAAGACCAAAAAAGTATGAAAGAATGAAAGAATAAAAGAAAGAAAAAAAAGAATAAAAGACAGAAAAAAGTATATGAAAGAAATGAAAGAATAAAAGAAAGAAAAAAGAATAAAAGACAGAAAAAGTATGAAAGAATGAAAGAAGAAAGAAAGAAAAAAGAATAAAAGACAAAAAGTATGAAAGAATGAAGAATAAAAGAAAGAAAAAGAATAAAAGACAAAAAGTATGAAAGAATGAAAGAAAGAAAGAAAGAAAAAAGAATAAAAGACAAAAAAAGATGAAAGAATGAAAGAATAAAAAGAAAGAAAAAAGAATAAAAGACAGAAAAAATATGAAAGAATGAAAGAATAAAAGAATAGAAAAAGAATAAAAGACAGAAAAGTATTGAACAAAAAATGAATTGAAAGGATAAAAGAAAGAAAAAGAATAAAAGACAGGAAAAATTATGAAAGAATGAAAGATTAAAAGAAAGAAAAAAAGAATAAAAGACAGAAAAAAGTATTGAAGAATGAAAGAATAAAAGAAGGAAAAGAATAAAAGACAGGAAAAGCAGAAAGAATCTAAAGAATAAAAGAAAGAAAAAAAGAAATAAAAGACAGAAAAAAGTATGAAAGAATGAAAGAATAAAGAAAAGGAAAAAAAGAATAAAAAGGACAGAAAAGTATGAAAGAATGAAAGAATAAAGAAAGAAAAAAAGAATAAAAGACAGAAAAAGTATGAAAGAATGGAAGAAAATGACCTTGACAACCTATAACTATGTATGTATTTATCAGTTAATTTTCCCTCTTGTAGGTCAGGTGATGCCTAGTAGTAAGAACTCTGACTAATCAAAAATATTATGTGATTGCGCCAGACTGAAGATTATGTAGGGCTGCATAAAGTATAACCAAACTAAAGGAGAGTGATACGTCGAAAACTCTGGATAGTCTGTTATTATAATATTATAATAATATATATCATAAATAATACATAATTTAGTACTAACTATAAAATTATTATATTCTACTCAATATATATAGTATTTTCATGCATTGATGTTAATTACAGGTGCAGCTGATATACGCCTGAAAGAATTCGGGTACTCAGTGCTTCTTTTTTTTTAGTAGAAACATGAACGTGACAAATGTCATCCCGGAAAAAGCGGATCCGCTCGGGGTGTGGTGCTTAGTAACATATCTGTTGAACGAGACCGTTTTTCGCTACATTTAATTAATACTACAGTACATTCGCGACAGTGTATAATAAAGTCGAAACAGTCATTGTAACGGATGATTAGAGCATGAATACGATCCTCTGGCCGGATATACATCGCGTCCTCGCAAAGTTTCATTTATCTCTGTAATAAAACCAGGAATTAAAAGTTTACGTTCCTAGTATGCTTCAAGCTTATTAATGTCTATAATTTTCAACTAATGCTTCTTAAAACAAATGCCTAATATAGCTAAGTGGGTATGCCGTACTATGTATGCTACGTATGCTATGTTGCGTGTGACGCAGGGGGTAATATATGTGTAAAAATCCAATAGATAAAAAAAGAAAGAAAAGAAATAAATATAATTATATATAGATATAAGAAGAGCAGACAGAGAATATAAAATTATTCACAGTATTTATTGATTGCGGGGAGTCGGTTGTGGATTCCGAATAACTCAGGTGATTGAAGTGAATTGTTTTTGTATTTACAAGTCAGGCACGGAACTTGCTGATCAATAAGGATGTCAAATAATATTACATTATATCTCTTATTATATTGTATATATACTAATTATTAATTCCTTATATATACGTAAGTATATTGGAGTACATATGTGCCCTTAATTTGAAGACCAGAAATATTCCTAATCCATTTTTTCGCAATAAGTTAATCTCCCATATCCAATTAATCTGCTGGTGATTATTAAACACCTATTAAATGTAAGCTAAACAAAATCGAGACAATTCCTCCTCTTCATAGTGATAATTACCGCCACCTTAATTATTGATTAATGGAAATTAACTTTCACCCAAAAAAATAGAAGTATGGTTTCGATTCTCAATCAAAGCCACATTGTTCTTCCCAACTTATTGTCGGCTGAAAATAAGCCATACGAACTTGTCTGTTGATGGTGAGGTAATAACTTCTCATGGATGATATAAATTGTAATACATTTATTATATATATATATATATATTGTATGTATATCGGGAGGGGGTATTTGTGTGGTGTCTGATGTGGGGACGAATATTTCTTAAGGCCTGTAAAGCCCATAATATAAACGAGTGTCTACAGCTAGGGAGGACATCGGTGCGTGGTTATATGGTCGCCCTTTTGGGTTTTTGCATTTACGAACAGGGCACCAAATACAACTTGCCGAATTCGTAACAGTTCACTAGGAGAGCACATAGAGCGCGAGACACAAAGGGTATAAGCAGACAGAGAAAAAGAGTATATAAAGAGAGACAGAAACAGTTTAGATAGATAGATATATAGAGAGAATAGATAGATAGAGAGAGGAGAGAGATTAGAGAGACAGAAAGAGAGAGGAAGAGAAGGGGAGTGTGAGAGGAGAGATAGAGATAGAGAGATAGAGATATATTTTGAGAGAGATGATGTTGATGTGCACGGATGGGGGCTTTAATATAATCGAAATATTCACAGAACAAAGACCGGGTCGCGTGCAAGTCCGAGTAAAAATGTTAAAGCTGTGAAGTATGGTAGGTTCGCTAGAGAAAAAAAAATACTGACTTTTAATTTTTATTTGTGATTATATATATGATATCGTACTAAAAAATGATAAGAAAATAACAAGGCTTCAATGTTCATCACATACCCTTCCAAAGTCAACATCATTGACTTCTCTATTATTTAATACATTTTTTTCATCCCCTATTTATTCACTTCTTAAATTTTACGTTACAATCTTTATTATATTTCCTCTCTCCCCACCCTCGTATTTGTCATATAAGTATTAAAATATATCATATCTATAATACTAATTTATAATATAATATTATATGCGTAGACTGATGTATCGTGTTTCTGTATTGATATATATCAAATCATCGGAATATATATGATTATACTTACATATTTAAAGGAGGATAAGGTTATAATTGTGATCGCACACAGACTACCCACAAACTCAGATAGAGTCGACACAGACATACATCACATACACACACACACACCACACACACAATTAATATATATAATTATTTATTTGAGTATTATAAACTTTAAATAGTAAGGTAAAGTATAAATTATATTTACCTTACCTTCTTAGCGGCTTGTATATAAGTCTATCCAATATTAAAAAGAAACATCTACTACAACCATGTTAATTCCCATAAAAATTGGATTTCGGAACGATAAATTTGGGGCCCATATAAGAAAATATATAGTTGATTAAAAACCGGGCTCCCCAAAATTTTCGCCCTCATCAGATCGGGTCTCAATTTCACCTAATATAATTTATATATAATATATATATATTACTATATCATATATCATAATATATAAGGTTTCGAGAAGGCTGTGCAAACCTATATAAGACTCATATTATCCCTAATATATATTGTTGTATATATAATTATATTATAATTACTGTTATATAATAATAAATTTATAATACCATCAATATCTATGATTAATAATTTGATTATATGGAGATACATTGAAAACTATATACATATACATATATATTATGCTGTGATTAGCCAATATATATATTATAACTATATAATAATAATGGATTTTGACTATATTGTACTACAATATCACATCCTTGTTATAATTAATAGTTATATCACAATATTGTATAGTGATATAATACTTTAGTAAATGTAATATAATATTAAATATATTATTATATATATATATATATATATAATTATGGTAGCGGTGGGAACAGATAACGGTATATTTGTTTGTTGCTGATGGAGAGTTTCATTGCATGTGCGATATATATATATATTATATATATATATATATATATATATATATATAATATATATTATATATAAGTTCGAAACAGCTGTACAGTATTCCACACGTCACACGTGGTATTCGACGAGTTTGCTTGTCATAATTGTTTCATTATAATTAACAAATTCTCTCTTTAAAAATAAATATCAATATACTTACTTAACAAAGATTCTAAGCAGCTTATCAAAAATACTACTATATATATATATATATATATATATATATATATATATATATAATATATTTGTTGATTTTTTAATATAATTTTTTACACAGGCAACTACCTAGGTTTCAAGCTATATTGCTATCATCAAGTTGCCTATGGAAAACAATTATATTTAAAAATTTCGACTAATAAATAAATAAACCTCCTACAAATTTGTGGTTCAGCACTGTGATTTCTTTGTTTCATCTTTTAATCTTAAAATCTATCTATCTATCTATCTATCTATCTATCTATCTATATATATATATATATATATATAATATATATAATATATATATTGAATCTATTTCCTTATACATCCCAGCTTCATAAATAGTCTTTAGATATTCTATCACATTCTTTGTAATTACTGTTTTCCTTCTTATCAAATATACACAATATAAGATAATGCTATTTTTCGAGACAAAACTTTTCTCATCTTATCTCCCCCTGACCACATTAAGCAAAAACTCCTTTTTTTAATGTACATGCCTCAACTCTTTAAGAAAATAACAATGAATAGAGAGAGCATTGGTAGTTGTAGACCTTGCCAAATTACAACATTTTTGCTGAGACTGACGGCATGGGGTACAAAAATTACCCAACCATATTTACTACCTCTTTTTAATATTCGTGTCTCCCAAAAAGGCGAACAAGCCGCCATTATTTCCAGAGTTTCCGATATAAACAGTTCGTCATTTCTTTTCTTTCATTTTTCTTTTCCATTCGCAAGAACTGACTGCAAATCTCTTAGAAATATAGTACAGCCCATCAAACAAACGCGAAAAAAGACCCCCTGCCGATATTCCAAACAAATTATTCACCCTCATTCTAAAACCATCCTGAAAATTCAAGATTAATTCGGAAGGATAAAAAGGTCTTCTCCAATTTAAAAAAAGGAATATTATTACATACATTCTCGTGTATATATATATATATATATATATATATATATATATTGTAAACAAGGTTTGTTTAGAATGGCTTTTTGCCGTAATTTTTTGGAGAATAAGTGCTTAATTGGAGTCGTACCTAATTTAGAAATTAATTAATTAATAATGAATTAGGCGGGAATACCTATTAAATGTATGGCTAAACAAATCGAGAAAAATCAATCTCTGTATGTACATTTCGGCCTATTAGGCCTCATCAGCAGAGCTATAGATCGGAAGACCGCCCTGTGCGTGATTTGAAACCGGACTGCCAAGCTGACAGGCCGATCCCATAACCTCAACACTAAACGAACTTCTTAGATTTTTATGATTTGTTTAGAGTAGGTTAACATTCCACTTCTAGTGACTTTTATGACACGACGATGTGGTAAGTTGTAAACAAGGTTTGTTTAGAATGGCTTTTTGCCGATAATTTTTTGGAGAATAAGTGCCTAATTGGAGTCGTACCTAATTTAGAAATTAATTAATTAATAATGAATTAGGCGGGAATACCTATTAAATGTATGGCTAAACAAATCGAGAAAAATCAATCTCTGTATGTACATTTCGGCCTATTAGGCCTCATCAGCAGAGCTATAGATCGGAAGACCGCCCTGTGCGTGATTTGATTTTTCTCGATTTGTTTAGCCATACATTTAATAGGTATTCCCGCCTAATTCATTATTAATTAATTAATTTCTAAATTAGGTACGACTCCAATTAAGCACATATATATATATATATATATATATAATATATATATATATATATATAATGTTGTTCTGGTTCCAACGGGAGAAAAATTCAATATTTTATAAAAAAGGAAGGTCCGCAAAATGTATTTTGTTCTCAGAAAAAAAAAATTAAATTCTTTTTGTTTTACATGTGCAACACGTGTTTCAGATCTTTTGGTATCTTCTTCAGGCTTTGATTGATAATATGAAAATGAATTCTTACATGCATGTGTATATATATACATACACATGAGTATTTCCACCCTCTTTCTCTTTTTATGGGAGTGGAATGGAATTTCATTTTTAACATTAGTCTTTTAAACTGGTGTTTTTGTTTTTTAGGTGGTTTACCAATAAAGTCATTAGCTGAATTTTTATAGCTTTTTTTTATAACTTTTTTTATTTTTATTACTTTTCTTTTTGGGTTGTCTTGATAAAGTTCATCAGATGTTCATTTGATATATCAGGTGTGGTGTGTGTTTGTAATTTGTTTTTGTTTCTGAAGATATATATATATATATATATATATATATATATATATATATATATATATATATATTAGATTAGAGAGGTTTGAACTTACTTGGTACTCTTTTTACTTCTTGCTGATTCGTTGCTGCTATATATATATATATATATATATATATATAATATATATATATATATATATAAGAAATGGAATAAAGTAACCTACTCGAGTTTCATTATCTGAATCGTCAGGGTTACATCTGCTGAATTAATCGAGTTTTCGATTAAACCTCTGGATTCTGTGCGCTTTCCAACGATCGTACCCGTACCCACCGGTAAGTCACCACTCATAACACACACACACACACCACACACACACATATATATATATATATATATTATATATATATATATATATTATATATATATGGAAATACGGTAAGGAAATTAATCCGACAATATGAGAAGAAATATTTAAAAAAGATAACAAACACAGGATGTTATGATTAGGGGAAACAAGCATTATTTTATTTGTCAATACTTAAGCATTTCGTTATATTGTACCATCTAAACAGTGTCCTGAAGATGGTACAATATACCGAAATGCTTAAGTATTGACACATAAATTGTTTCCCTAATCATAACATCCTGTGTTGTCATATTTTAAAATATTTTTCTCATATTATATTAATATATATATATATATATATATAATATATATATATATATATATATATATATACACACGCACATGAAATTATATATCTCCGTTTTTTTTGGTATTTTTTATAACTACTTATACCTACTTGTGTAATGATATTATACTTATCTGTATCATTAATGTATAACTAATACCATCATACTTGATTTTGTTTACCGTACGAGTTAATATCATTATTTTTAACTGATTATCTCCCTTGCATTAGGTTAGATCTCCAGCAATATATTTGAAAGAAAGGAAAAACTCAATAAACAGTCATTCTGTAATAAATTTATTTCGACCAAAACTTAAAAGGCTTTTAGAAATTAAAAGAAATTTCTAAAATTACTTAGTTCAGTCTCATTAGACAGTCACAGATAGAATGTATAACCCATAGAAATTTCACCAGAAAATCCCTCAAGTGTAGGTCAAACAGCAAATATAAATTTACACTTTCAAGCTAAAGAAAGAGTTACAAAGTGTCCTTAAATTTCCTGTTTAAACAGACATATTCAAAAAATGTATATGTATGATTTTAATATGTAAAAATAGAATAAAATTTTATTTATAAAATTCGGTCGCCATTTTACTTGGGCTGACTTTTATCCATCTCCGTCATTTTGTGTTTTTATTTGTTTTTCATCCATTGTTTCTTTCTACTTATTTATTTATCTATCTATCTATCAATTTATATATTTATTTAAATATGGTTATTTTTGTTTGTTTCTTTCTATAAATTTCCGCATCTATCTATCTATCTATCTATCTATCTATCTATCTATCCCAATCTGTTTGTTTTTGTTTCTATCTTTCTTCATATTTCCTCACCTATTTTCTATCTATCTATCTATCTATCTATCTATCTATCTATCTATCTATCTATCTATCTATCATTGTTAGTATCTTTATATTATCATCTATGTCTCTATCCATGCAGTCTATCTATCTATCTATCTATCTATCTATATCAGTTTGTGTTTTATTTGTTTTTTCTTTCATTATTTCTATCTATCTATATATCTATCTATCTATCTAGATTTGTTTCTATTTGTTTTGTTCTTTATACATTTCCTCATTTATCTATCTATCTATCTAGCTTCAGTTTGGAATCCATTTGCACAGACTGTTGCTTCTCTAAAGTGTAAACCACTTATCATCTGATGACACGACCCCTCGGTCGACTTAGGAAGCTTTGAAGCCACAATCCTCTGAACAAACCAACCCAACCCTGACTGTTGATTTCTTTGCTAATTTTTTTTTTGGTCTGGTCTGGGCTGAACATTGTTCGTTTCTTTATTTAATTAATTAAAACAAGACTCGTTTTTGCTTGATCAAGTTATTATTTATGAGCCCATGACGTAGATACCCGCGCGGGAAATGGACTGCGAAGGAGAGGACCGAAAGACAGAAAAAAAATCATAAGTTGAAACAACCCCCAACCCCCGGCCCAAAAGGCTAAGGTTCCTATAATTTCCCCGCACCCTAATGAAATAGCTGGAGGTCTGGTAAAACTGCCTTAGTTAACTATTCCCACGGTCTCTATTACCAGACGGTTCATAATTCAAAAAACGANACCACCCAAGGAGGGAGGGAAAAGATTTCAAAGGAGGCGGACAACAGGTCCTCCGCCACCTTGAAGCTGGGTGAACCTGCTTAAACTACTATTCCACGTCTCTATACAGAGTCAGAAGGGTATCTAAATGTCAATCATAACTTCCAACGGTTTATGGAAAATTCCACCTCCGGTTTTTAAACTAACGAAACTGTTGGGCGTGGTGTGGCGACCGTGATGTTAAGGATTAGAACACAGGTGATTTAGCGTCATGAATTGCAAATACTCACTTTGGCCTTATTAGGCTAGATGGGCAGTCGGTGGAGAGCCCTCAATCAATTGGTGGCACGTCAAGCACTAGCACTATATTATTTTCCAACCCTATTGCCCTTGCGCAGCCCCAAGTTTTATCATATGGTCTAGAAGGGTGTGGCTGAGGGCTTACATGTCCGGGAATGACTTAAAGCTCTATCGATGGTGAGGTTCTGGTTTGGGAATTGAGGCACCCCTTCATCATATTGCTCCATGCCACTTTGGACCTGAGTGGTATACTGTTTAGGTATCCATTTAATGGGTTAAGATTTATTTCATAAATTTTTTATGGATTAATGACCACTGAGGTTTGATATTGCCGTAAAACAAAACAAACAAAACTAAGTTACGCCTTATCTTATTCCTTTCGTCTTCTTTCCTAATTCCTTTCAGCTTACCAGCCCACAAGAAGGATGAACCAGATATATTTGGGGTTTAAAACAACCCTGCGAGGGAGAATAAGGAGAAGAAAGTAAGCGAGGTAAGGTGATTTCTCCTGTCGACACATGGAAACAACCATTGTAAGGCGCCATGGAAAATTCGATCAGCTATGTACGGATATTGGATCATGCCGAGGACTTGCTAGGAGCTATGACGATTGGGACGAATGGTGAAAGAGTGGCAAACCGTGTGAAATACGAACAGTACTATTTGTTGCAACACTCCCGAAAGTGCATGCCCGTCTTAACACCCAAGGAAGATATCATCATCACATCATCATGTGCGAAGGCAGCACGAATATCCATGACAATCTCTCGCCAACCTTCCCTATCATTCATTGCACGGGGAGGTATTCTGTGGCACCAAGCATTCTCGCATAGTTGGTCAATATAGGTCCTTGCTGGGGCGGCCAATTAGCATACCATTGTGTTAGCTTCCACAGGAGAACGTCACTTACGAGCTCGTCTTTGTTCTCAGCAGTGTCCTGTGTCTAGTCCGTTCATCGGATGGTCTTGTGTAGATTGGGAGCAGGTTGGCATACAGCTGCTTTTTGGGTGCTGTCCAGCGGATTGTTCATATCAGCGAATTCTTCGTGAGATCATTTAGCTGAATCCAGGCTCTTCGTTAGGGTATGGTTTGCAAGCATCCAGCATACTGAAAACCACAGCATGGAAATTGCTTGCTTTACTATATGAATCGATTATTCGTATGATGATAAATTTGTTTTGTTTCTGTGGATGAGATATTACTACACTTCAGGTATGTGGTTGTTCTAACTACTTTAAGAAGGCTTACACCTCGAGTGTGAGATGTTCCTTTACATTTTTGAAACTCATGAATTATATTTTATCGGATTCACATAGAGGCCGCGTATAAATAGGGAGATATAATACTGTATTCTTTTTAAAAATGAAACAGGAAGTGCTGGCAACAACTATGTTGGATGTAGGCTGAGACATGATCAATCTTGCCCGGTCACTTTAGTTTCAAAACACAGACGGAAGTTAGTGGTGAAAAACAAAAGTTGTTCTTTTCAATTTCACTGGGTGTTTATTGGTTACCTGGTCCCAAAACTGAAAATTGTTAGCTGAGAGCGACACAGGAAGTGCTGAAAAACAATCTATGTTGGATTCAGGCTGAGATGTGTCAATCTTGGCTGGTCATTTAGCAAGAAGGGTATGATTTGTTGAAAAAACCGAAACTACTCAATGAACTAAAAAACACACGGGATATGATAGGTAATGGCCATCCCTGCGGTCTACTGATACATAAAAAATCTTATGTAAGTAAAGTAGTAAGTCGTTGGGGGCCTAATGGCTCGGTATGGGCCAATCAGCGAGGGAGTCTATCCCTTTTTCACTTGCGGCTAGAAAGGAGAGTGTTTTGCATCTGTGGTGGAGCACACACCCTACCATCAGCTTCTACCCTTACCGCAAGATCGGCTGTGCTAACTCTACACTGAGTTGGCGAGGGCTGGTATCAGAACTAGGAACCTGTGGTTTCTAGCGCGAACGCTCTACCGACAAACATACCATAGTGTCAACATGCCATCATCTCAAGAATTGCGCTCATCACTACATCCCTCACCGACCATTCCTGAAAAGAAAAAAGAAAAATGCATAATATGGATTCAAGTTTGTTTGTTATTTTGGGGAGGGGGACATGAGAAAATTTCAAAATGATCATATATTGTATTTCTTAATTTTCTTTTTAATTAGAATTCACTAAGTTCATGAGTCATTAAAAAATAACTGCTTTGTACATTTAAATGTAGATGCTATCAAATTAAAAATGAATCTACTGGATTATTTCCCCCGCCCTCACGATTTGATTTTAATTAAGTAATTCTGTTTGGCATGCACTGCTGTTATCAAAATGAATGCAATTTATATTACCAAATTGAAATGAACATCACAAATTCTCTTAAATGTGATGTATAGAAAAAATAATTTAGAATAAATAAATTAAAAATTTGTATAAAGGAAAATAAAAAAAAAATATCTTAACGGTTTCTTGATTAATATACGCTGAAAATTTAAGTTTTAACACTAATTCAGTAGTTTATTTAAAAAGTTTGTTTTGTTTTGTTTTGTTTTACGGCATATCAACCTCAGTGGGTTCATTTAATGCCGATAAATGGTTTTGAAATAATCAAATTCTTATGGATAAAGAGAGATTTACAATTTTAAAATCATTTTTCTATTAACACATAGGAGGACCCTAACAAGTACTACAACTCCGGGTCCAGAGTGGACCTGGAAGCAAATGGTGAGAAGGAGTGCTCCACATTCCCAAACTTCACCACTGGAACTCACCACAAAAATAGAGTTTAACGGTCATTCCAGACATGTAGACCCGCAGCCACGCCTTCTAGCACTCATATGATAAAAAGGGTTGGAAAGGGCATAGGGTTTAGGAAAATCATACTAGGTGCTAGGGCTTGAACGTGACCACAGCCGATTGATCGGAGGGGGCCTCATCCGACCGCCCGTCTAGCCCAAGATAGGACCAAAGTGGAGTATGCATGGATGAACTGCTCATCCACCTGGTCTCTATCCGTAAGCATCACGGGTCGCCCACCCACGGCCAAAGCGAGGTGGCCTCATTTGGGGAGTCTTACTCTGCTGCAGAGGTTGCAGTCGTACATACTAACGCCCCACCGACAGCGGAGATATTTAAAAGATATAGATTAATGTGACAGAATTCAAATAAGAGAAATACAATAGATAGTGCTATAGTAATCTTTCAAATAAAGTGCATGTCTTGAATCAGGCACGGTTGTAGCTGAGTAGAAGGACTGGTCAACATGTCGTAGGTTTAAGATTGTTATAGAGGAGTTAACACCCCTACAAGATGGACTGGCTCATGGCCTATAAGAGTCGACGTAGCAATGATGAAGTCGGGGAAAATATATTCGATCACTGCGTTTGACTACAGACATTTGACCCTCCTCATTCTTGTAATTTTGTCTTGTGAATTGTACTACTTCTTAAAACCGAATAGAACCAACTAAACCCCATATTCCCAACAAATTGCTAATAAAATGAGCTCATGAGTTTCAAAATGAAAGGGGACATCTCAACACTTGACGGTAAACTTCTTAAACCAGTAGAATAATTCGCATACCTAGGTAGTAATATCTCATCCACAGAAAGCGATGTTAATACACGAATAGGAAAAGCATAGTTGGCCACTAACAAATTATCAGTCATATGGAAATCCGATCTCACAGACAAGCTAAAACGGCAATTCTTCCAGGCTGGGTTTATGTCAGTACTGCTGTATGGCTGCACCACTTGGACCCTAACGAAGCGCATTGAGAATAAGCTAGATGGGAGCTGCACAAAAATGTTGCGTGCAGTCTTGAACTAGTCGTGGCAACAGCAATCCACAATGAAGCAGTTGTATGACCACCTGCCTCCCATCTCACAAACCATCCGAGTGAGACGGACTAGGCATGCAGGACACTGCTGGAGAAACAAAACATTCATCTGTGGAAGCCAACACATGGGCATGCTAATGTGGGCCGCCCAGCAAGGACTTACATTGACCAACTATGTGAGGATACTGGTTGCTACGCAGAAGAACTCCCAGGGGCGATGAATGATAGGGAAGGTTGGCGAGAGATTGTCATGGATATCCGTGCTACTTGCGCGACATGATGATGATGATGATGATGCTGTTCATACGTTATGAAAACCGTTTGGGCTTTGTTTTCGTACACTGAATCTAGTAGCGGTCGTTAGTCAGTCGACCCCCAAAATAATTATTCCACAGTTTTTGGCGTGGTCAGCAGATAATTATCAGTCAAGGAGGTATCACCTTACAAGCCAGTGGGATTTTAGTTATGGTCAATTTGAGTTGTGTTTACGAGTAATCAAAAGTCCTTACAAGGATATGTGAATCATAGGAAATCTCATCTGGGACAATTCATGCAAACTCCAGGAACAAACAATGTGTCTTGTACAATCGTAAAAAAGTCTGTAAGTCAGTTTCTGGTCTTAAGAGACATATGGTAGTGCATAAACATCAAATTTTATCTGATCCATCCAATCCAATGGGAAGGATGTCCTTCCTATGTCATATTTGCATCAAACTTTGTGAATCTGCAGCAGGATTGATGAGTCATTTGAGGGCTCATGAAAGGAAAGGTTCTGGTGATGGAGTGATAGGATTATAAAGGATGGCAGTGATCTGTAAAGGTTATGCTATATATATATATATATATATATATATATATATATATATATATATATATATATATATAAATGAAGTCTAAATTATACAATACATAGAATTTCTTCTCTGATGAATATAATTATTATTTTGATTTCACTTTTCCTTGGTTGTGTGTGTGCACGTGAATTTGCCCCTGTCCATCTTAATAACTTTAGCTATAAATCAGAGTTCTTTCTTGATAAGTTGTGGCTCCAAAGCCTTGTATTTTAAGAAATGAAGATGAGGACAATATTTCTTGTTAGAAGTTGAAAATTCTGCTGAGTATACTGGGAACGTTTTTAAAGGATTTGATATGTGAAAGATTCATTTTTCAGGAATTCAACCATTTTTAAAGATGGAAGATGAAATCGCAAGTCTTTGAAGTACAATGTCGACTTTGATCTGGCTAATGAATGTGCATGATACATAGTGCAATTGAATTTTTCAAAGTATTCGTCTCTCTTTCACCCCCTTCCCCCCCACTCTCTCTCTCTCTTTCTCTCTCTCTATGTATATATATATATATATATATATCTTATTATAATAGATGTGTTTTTCTGTCTGTAACCGAAACTATATTCCTACTCAAGTCACAATTCTCTTAGTTATTGACATCATATTCTCCATGATTTTTATTTTTATCTAAACCTCAATTATTAATAAAATTGTCTTACATTATTAATACTGTTAACTATGTCTACATACTGACAACATGCAATTATATTTATATATACAACAAAATAGCGGTTTACAGTGTGAACGGGAAGGCTAATTTGCATATTAATATTAAAAAAATCAAATTTAATAAATATGTGCTTAGTATTATTGATTTCTAACTGTTTGGTTTTATTTTAATGAATATAAGCAAAAATCTCTTCAATGAATTTTAAATGAAATCCATTAACAAAATAAAATAACTGTAATTTTATTCTTTACTTCCTCTTATAACTAAATACTTAAATTAGAAAAAATAACAATGAAAGACGAGAGTGATGGAAGAGTAAGTTTCAGTTGTTCCATTTTTATTATACTCCCTCTGTTTCAAATCTTTTATTATACCCTCCCCCTCTGTTTCAAATCTTTTTATCTGTATTCTTATTTAGTTTCATTAGCCTTTCTAATTTAATACAATATATTATTACATTAAAACTTAAATACTTATATACTATATGGATAGACATTGCGTTTCATATGTAGGTTATTGTGAACTTTATCGGCCCTGTGGAATTAAGAGGCGCATTTTTGGCATCAAACCAGTAAATCGGGGTGCTGTATATTATTATTATTATTATTATTATTATTATTATTATTATTAGCAGCAGCAGCAGCAGCAGCAGCGACGGTGGTGGTGGTGAAATTTGAGAAGTTTTCTTTTGTCCTTTTAGGCTTTAAAAAATCTATTTATATTTTTATTTCCTAGATATTATAAATTGATTTAGTTATTTTTATCGAAGATGGGAGCAGCGCGGCTGGAATCCCAGGAACAAATTTTTAAACGGTACATGATTTAATCGAAACGGATATAAACCCCCTTTCTCTCTCTCTCTTCTCTCTCTCTCTCTCTCTCTCTGTCCTCTCTCTCTCTGTCTCTCTCTATCTCTCTCTCTCTCTCTCTCTTCTCTCTCTCTCTCTCTCTCTCTCTCTCTCTTCAACATCTTTTAGTAACGCATATTTTTGGCGATGAGGACATCAAGGCCGTATCCATCCTCTTTCTGTACCCTGTGCCCGTCCAAATTATCTAATATCCACTAGCACGCGCCGAAATGCCAAAAAAATATTTAATGGAATTTTTTTTTTTTTTTTTCATATAATAAAATAAAAAAAATTTAAAATAAAAGAAATGATATTCCAAATTTTAAATATAAAAATTCTATTTTTTATTTTTTTATTCGTATATTTATATTTTTTTGTGACCGGGAAAAAGTGAGTTATCATATTCCTAAAAAAAAAAAAATATTGATTGGTGTTTGGAGAGCTGCTTCTTTTATTCTGTTTTATGTGGAGATATGCCCGTTGGCTATTTCAGATTTTAGAAGTAGTTGAATAGAGTGACCTCTGCGTGTCTCCTTTTAAAAGTTGATCTGATGAAAAATCCTCCCTTGAATTAAATCCTGTTTTGCCACGCGATGAACGGAAAACGATTGAGCATGCTGGTGAAAGGGATAGATAGATAGATAGATAGATAGATAGATAGAGAGAGAGAGAGAGAGAGAGAGAGAGAGAAGAGAGAGAGAGACATACACATGCATATATATATATATATATGCCTACATCCATATATACATACAGAATGAAAGAAAAAGATAAACAAAACAAAGCAGATAGATAGATAGATTGATAGATAGAGGAAGAGGGGTGAAGTGGCAAGGAAAATATGGATAGATAGATAAATAGTTAGCGAAAGAGAGAGTTAGAGAAAGAGAGAGAGAGAGAGAGAGAGAGAGAGAGAGAGAGAGAGAGGGCATACATACATATTATATATTATGCCTACATCCATATATACATACAGAATGAAAGAAAAAATAAACAAAACAAAGCAGATAGATAGATAAATAGATAGAATAGAGGAAGAGAGGTGAAGTAGCAAGGAAAATATGGATAGTTAGATAAATAGTTAGCGAAAGAGGAGTTAGAGAAAGAGGAAAGGGAGAGAGAGAGAGAGAGAGAGAGAGAGAGAGAGAGAGAAAGAGAGAGAGAGAAAAGAGAGAGTAGTGGTAGTAGAAGTAGTAGCAGAAGTAGTAGTAGTAGTATATATAGATAAATAAGAACTGACGGTGAAACATATAGATTAAAGCAAAAAGTTATAGGACACAACAACAACTGAGAAAGAGAGAGAGACAGAGACAGAGACAGACAGACAGACAGACAGAAAGAAAGAAAGAGAAAGTGAGAGAAAGAGAGTAAAAGACAGGCATATACAAATTGGAATGAAATATATATATATATATATATATATATATATATATATATATATATATAGAGAGAGAGAGAGAGAGAGAGAGAGAGAGAAAGAGAAAGTGAGAGAGAGAGAGAGGAGAGATGTAGATATAGATATAAATAAAAGAAAGTGAAAAAATAACTACCAAGACTTTCCTTGCGAACTGCAATAATTATGGAAGATGGAGATCCCATTTTATAATTCGTATCATATCTTGATTCTTTGAGTTCAAAACATGGCAATTTAAGGGTGTTATATTTTTTAGTTTAATATTGAAAAACGAGTGTTTATGATTTCCAAACCAATTTTTAACTTCTGATTTTGTACAACCCATATAAAATTTAGTAAGGTCTGCTTTCTGTGTAGACGTTATCGATGCAAGGTCAAACACTTTCCTTTTACAGGGCACATATCCCGGTTTCGGCAATTGCAATTTTTCTGTCTTTCCTTTTCCTTATTTCTACCATTTGTGTGGTTGTTAATTATTTTGTTATAATGTTTTTAATTATCCTTTCTATATTATCCATACAGGAGAAACTGATCTTAAAGTTATTCTTATTAAACATTTTGCGTAGAGTATGGTTAACTGTGAAATGTTTGTTGTTTAAATCTAAAAATATCTTACCTATTTTCGTTATCACCTGTCGGCTGAATCGTCTGTTATATTCCATAATCCGGACCATATGACATTTAGGCACCCCTTTGGCGATCTCGATTCATAAGTTCATTTTTTCATTTACACCGTCAAAATCCGGTTGTTTGTTAGGGATTAGGCTTAGGGGTTAGGGTTAGTGTTAGGGGTTAGTTTTATAATATAAAAAAATCTAAAAATCGTCTGTTAACAAACAACCGAATTTTGACGGTGTAAATGAAAAAATGTCCTTATGAATCGAGATCGCAAAAGGGGTGCCTAAAGGTCTTTTGGTCCCATAATCCTTCTATTTCTGTTTTTTCCTATTTAGTTTTTCGTTCTGTTGCTATTTGTTGAATTTTATTTTATTTCTTGGACCATATAATCTTTAAGCACCCCATCTGCGATCTCGATTCAGAAGGACATTTTTTTCATTTACGCCGTCAAAATCTGGTTGTTTAACAGACGATTTAGGGGTTAGGGTTAGGGTTAGGGTTAGGGGTTAGATTTGTACTAAAAAAAAATTCTAAAAGTCGTCTGTTAAATAACCAGATTTTGACGGTGTAAATGAAAAACATGTCCTTATGAATTGAGATCGCAGATGGGGTGTTTAAAGGTTATATGGTCCTATTTCTAGTATACCCGTTATCATGTAGAGCATTATTATAAATATCGATAACGCTATCGAAAATTTGCTGGTTAGAAGTATTTTTACTAATTCTATATTATAGTAGGTCTAGGATTTTCTTAATTATCGAAGTTGGGTGGTTAGACCCGGGCTTAATATATATTGGGTTTGTATTTGGTTTGATAAAAGACTCAGAATCACCTTTAATAAGATTGAACGTAACGTCTAGAAAGTTTACAATTTTAGTGTTTGGTTTTTATATCAACAGACAATCCCATGCTCCTCAGTGTTGTGATGATGTATTCTCTAGTCCGGTCGCAGTTTTGTCAGAACGCGTTTTTAACTTTGAGTTACCCGCCGCACACGATTGTCGGGTGGTTTGTTACGCGTACATACACACACAAACACACAAACACACACACACCACAAACAACACACACAAATACACACACACACACACATTATATATATATATTATATATATATATATATATATATAATATATATATGAATATAAGTAAAGTCGTCGGGTTGGCCTATAGTCAGCATCAGCCAATCAGCGAGAGAGTCTATACCCTTTTCACTAGTGCTAGACAAAGGAGATTGTTTTTGCGTCTGAGGTGGAGCGCCACATCGACCATCAGCTCCTTCTTTTACCGCACAGATCCCTGTGCTACTCATACGCTGAGTTGGCGAAAGCCAGTATCGAACTAGAAACCTTGTGGTTTCTAGCCGAACGCTCAACGACTGAGCTAAGTTTGCCTCTCTCTCTCTCTCTTCTCTCTCTCTCTATATAATATATATATATATATATATATATATATATATAGTTATATACACACACACACACAACAACACACATATATATATATATATATATATATATATATATTTATATATATATATAATATAGTTTGCTATATCCATATATATATAGTTTGCAATATTTATAAATATAGGACGTTCAATATCATTGATAGATGTATGTGTGAGTGAGTGAGTGAGTGAGTGAGTTTGTGTGTGTGTGTGTGTGTGTCTCTCTCTCTCTCTCTCTCTCTCTCTCTCTCTCTCTCTCTGTGTGGCTGGGTGTGTGGGTGTGGTTCTATATTGGATAATATGATAATACAAAATAGGTATATAAGGACTTACTATAATAGATAGATAGATAGTTAAATAGATAGATAAGATAGATAGATAGATAGATAGATAGATAAATGGACAGATAAGATAGACAGATAGATAGATAGAGTAATAGACAGAGAGATAGATGGATATTGAAAGATAAAAGCATGAAAAGCAACAGATCACAAAGACATAGCGAAAAAGCATAAAGAAGAGATAATAGCTAAATATACAACTAGTACATTTTGAAAAAAAAAATTGAAATCAAATGTATGAGAGATTAGAAGAAAAAAATATACACTTAAAAAATGTACCGAAAAAATATCAGGATAATTATATAAAAAAAGAAAAAAAAAAAAGAAAAGGAAAAATAATCCGAATGAAGACAAATTAAGCAAAAAAAAAATAAATAAAAAAAAAAAAATATCGAAAAAACCAAAAAAAACCAACAAAAACAAAAAACAAGATAAACTGTAAATAATGTCCTTTAGCGTCCAATTAAATTATTAAAAAAACATTGAAAAATCGTTTTTCTTTTTCTTTCTCATTTCTCTCTTTGCCAACGCCATTAATCGAATATAAATAAATAAGAATATAAAATAGACAATAAGCATATCAATCGATTACATTGATGCAATTTCAACCACTCCTCCCGACGACCAAGGCGTTAACGTATTTATGAGACCAACCCACATGTATTATTAACAAGGGAAAAGCGCTAAGCGAGATCGGTTTGCAAATTATTGGTTCACCAATCTTCATCTGATGCAGGAACATAAACAACAAAAAAAGGTGATCATTCTTTATTGTCCAGTTTAGATCTATCTATCTATCTATGTGTGTGTGTGTGTGTGTGTGTTTGTGTGTGTGCCTTCCCTATCTATCTATATCAATCTATATAATATCTATGTTTCTGTGTGTATATGTGCGTGTCTTCCGTATCTATCTATCTATCTATATATCTATCTAGCTATCTATCTATTTTTGTGTGTGTATGTGTGCATGTCTTCCCAATCTATTCATCTATCTATCTATCTATCTATCTATCTATCTATCGATCTATGTATGTTTGTGTGTGTATGTGTGTGTATTCCCTATCTATCTATCTATCTATCTATCTATCTATCTACCTAGCTATCTATCTATGTTTGTTTGTGTATGTGTGCGTATCTTCCCTATCTATCTATATATATATATCTATGTATGTTTGTGTGTGTATGTGTGTGTATTCCCTATCTATCTATCTATCTATCTATCTATGTTTGTTTGTGTATGTGTGCGTATCTTCCCTATCTATCTATCTATATATCTATCGATCTATGTATGTTTGTGTGTGTATGTGTGTGTATTTCCTATCTATCTATCTATCTATCTATCTATCTACCTAGCTATCTATCTATGTTTGTTTGTGTATGTGTGTGTATTCCCTATCTATCTATCTATCTATCTATGTTTGTTTGTGTATGTGTGCGTATCTTCCCTATCTATCTATCTATCTATCTATCTATGTATGTTTGTGTGTGTATGTGTGTGTATTTCCTATCTATCTATCTATCTATCTATCTATCTATCTATCTATCTACCTAGCTATCTATCTATGCTTGTTTGTGTATGTGTGCGTATCTTCCCTATCTATCTATATATATATATCTATGTATGTTTGTGTGTGTATGTGTGTGTATTCCCTATCTATCTATCTATCTACCTAGCTATCTATCTATGTTTGTTTGTGTATGCGGGCGTGTCTTCCCAATTCTATCTATCTATCTATCGATCTATGTATGTTTGTGTGTGTATGTGTGTGTATTCCCTATCTATCTATCTATCTATCTATCTATTTATCTATGTTTGTGCGTGTCTTCCCTTTCTATCTATCTATCTATCTATCTATCTATCTATTTATCTATGTTTGTGCGTGTCTTTCCTATCTATCTATCTATCTATCTATCTATCTATCTATTTATCTTTGTTTGTGTGTGTCTTCCCTATCTATCTATCTATCTATCTATCTATGTTTGTGTGTGTATTCCCTATCTATCTATCTATCTATCTATCTATCTATCTATGTGTGTGTCTTCCCTATCTATCTATCTATCTATCTATCTATCTATCTATCTATCTATTTATCTTTGTTTGTGTGTGTATTCCCTATCTATCTATCTATCTATCTATCTATCTATTTATCTTTGTTTGTGTGTGTCTTCCCTATCTATCTACCTATCTATCTATCTATCTATGTTTGTGTGTGTATGTGTGTGTATGTCTTCCCTATCTATCTATCTATGTTTGTGTGTATGTGTGCGTGTGCGTGTGTGTGTGTGTGTGTGTGTCTTCCCTATCTATGAATCTATCTATCTATCTATGTTTGTGTGTGTATTCCCTATCTATCTATCTATCTATCTATCTGATACGTGCGAAATTTCAAGCGTTCATTGAATTAATCTGTACTCAATAACTGATTAGAAAGCCATGACTTTTTTTTAATTTTAAAAATTTCTGAAAAAATATGTACCCTTCTCAGAGTCTCCTTGTCTGTCTGTCTGTCTGTCTGTTCTCTCTCTCTTTCTCTCTATCTCTCTCTCTCTCTCTCTCTCTCTCTCTCTATATATATATATATATATATATATATATATATATATATATATATATATATAAGTGGGAGGAATGGTATATAGCCGGAATGCAAAGGGGTCTACACCAATTTTTACTAGCGCTAGACTAGTGACATTGGTTTTGTGTCTGGGGTGAAGCGCATTCCCATTGATCCCCGTCTGACCAATCAAACTCTCTCCTCACAAACACTAATCCACCCACGTGACCCCTTCTTCCATCCACCCCTCCTATCCACCTTCTCCTCTATAAAACACTTGTATGATACCTTTGATAATCAATAAAAAGACTGATGATGCCGAGCTCAAAGCTCTAGCGAAATATATCCTACACACGTTTGTTTGAGTTCTGTCCTTGTGTTCCTCATATCTCTACTACATATATATATATATATATATATATTATATATATATATATATATATATATATATATATATATATATATATATATATATATGTATTACAGATACGAATGCAAATGATGGTTGATTGTTTTGTTTTACAGCATAACAGCCCATTTCGGATTATTTAATGCCGAATCAAGTCATGTTATATTGGTCTAAAAACACCTCGTAAATTAGGGCAGGAGACTGGAACAACAAAGGTCAAAATTACCAAAGGTTTCCCACTATGAACTCATTCTGGAGAAACTTTGTCGGAATTAAATGACCCACAGAGTTTGATATGCCGTAAAACGAAACAAACCAAACCAATCAGGAACACCAATATATATATATACATCTAGTAAGTTCTATAGTCATAGTGTTTATTATCATATAGAAAGTACTGGTATTTACATGTGTCCCACTTACACACAATATGGCACAAGGCCGCTTTATGTGGGCACCACCCACAAGCCGAGACTCATGGTGTGGTAAGTAGAAAAATTGCGTCGATCCCAGTCCAGCCCCTTTAAGTACAATGAGGCAGGCATCTGGGATCGACGCTATTAATTTAGCATCCCATCGTTCCAGAGGCCGAAGCTCACTGGACCACCCGTCCCGAAGGACGAGTAGCTGGGACTATAGAAAGTACTGGTCGTAAGTATTTGAAAAAGTACCCATCTATTTTTTTATTGATAAATATTGTAGGGGCCATTAGGAGTCTTGAGTAGGAGAATTTAGATTAATGAGTTAATTTGGCAATTCTTTAAAATAGCAAAATTTGTTTCGTATTATTGATTGATTCTGAAAAAGAAGAATCGATAAAAATAACTTTCTTCATAAATTTAATCTCACAAAATATGACTAAATGCAGGCCATGTTGATTGCATTAAAATGTGGTTCTTCTTGCGTAATATTTCTATCTTTAAATCTAAAAAAAGTTCAGAAGGTAATTTTAATATTGTTCAAATACTTATGAGTGATACTATATATTACAACAAAGTTGTAGAGGAAACCGAAAGCACTAATGTCGTGTTTTATAGATTACACTGGTTTACAAAGAAATTGAGGCAAGAACAAAAACCTAATTTGGGGGTGCTGAATTCAGATTTGACATCCGTTTTTTACTAATCACCTCTATTTTTTTAGATATACATACTGTACATTTGATACATTTACTGTACATAAAGGCGTATATGCATTCAGGGTTAATTTCTAATATTGTGTGACTTATGTCTTCTTTTTTTACTTCTAACTGTCTGCGGTACTATGAATTGTGTACATTGTGTCATCCAAGTATATTTATTCCGTCAATGTTCTTTATCTATCCCGTTTTATCTGTAATAAGCTGCTGCAACTGTTGGAATAAGCACGTATATAATCTGTATATACTAAAATGAGACTATTTAAAAGACAGAAAACTTGAGGTGATAGAGCAAAAATGTTTATACATTTGAATTCAGCACACCCAAATTAGTAAAAAAAACACCTATTCACATTCTTGCCTCAGACAAAAAATATTTGTTTGTAAACCAGTGTAATTCCTTCAGTCCGCCTGGGGATGGCTGGAGATATGTACAAATTATATACAATTTTTTATCCAGTATATTGTATTCTTCCCGAAGAAAACGATGGTATTATTTAAATAAATGGGATATGTACAAATTATATACAACTATTAGTCAAAATTA
>CM042172.1:66043124-66053124 GCA_023376005.1 Doryteuthis pealeii | reverse complement strand
ATGTATACATGTATTACGCTATTGCTATCTATTTATGTAAGTAAGTACTTGTATACGTATTTGTGTATCTGTTCACGTGTGCCTGTGCGAATGCGTGTGAATGTCTATGTATATGCATCTGTATGTGTTTACGTGTGTGCGTGTTTGTGGGCGTCCACGTGTTTGTATTTGTATGCATGTATGCATTTATGTGTGTATGTACGTGTGTATGTTTATGTCTGTATATGTATGTATGTGATTGCATATGTGTGCGTCGGCCCGATTTTTTGTTTTCATACTTCGGTGTTTATGCGTATTAATTCGTCGGTTAAATTTCATCGTACCTTTGTGTATATATAAAAGGTTATGTGTCTGTAAGTGTGTATGTATGTGTCTGAGGAAAAGAGAGAGAGAGAGAGAGAGAGAGAGGAGAGAGGGGGGAGAGAGAGAATGTGTGTGTATGTATATGTGTATATATGCGTATGTGTCTGTTCACGATTGTGTTTCTCTGCGTATGTTTGCACTGTTTCCCTGCTTACCTTTGTATATAAATATATATATAGTTATGTGTCTGTAAGTGTGTGTGTATGTATCTGAGAGAGAGAGAGAGAGAGAGAGAGAGAGAGAGAGAGAGAGAGAGAGAGAGAGAGAGAGAATGTGTGTGTGTATGTGTATGCGTATATATGTGTATGTGTCTACTCCCGATCGTGTTTCTTTTGTGTATGTTTCCATTGTTTCCCTGCTTCATGTATATATAAATGGTTATGTGTCTCTATGTGTCTGAGAGAGAGAGAGAGAGAGAGAGAGAGAGAGAGAGAGAGAGAGAGAGAGAGAGAGAGAGAGAGAGAGAGAATGTGTGTGTATGTGTATGTGTATGTTTCTGCTCATAAGCGTGTTTCTCTTGCGTATGTAGCCATTGTTTTCCTGCTTACTTCATGTATATATATATATATATATATATATGGTTATGTGTCTGAAGGTGTATGTGTATGTATCTGAGAGAGAGAGAGAGAGAGAGAGAGAGAGAGAGAGAGAGAGAGAGAGAGAGAGAGGGAAATGTGTGTGTATATGTATATGTATGCGTATATAATTGTATGTGTCTGTGTATGTTTCCAATGTTTCCCTGCTTACTTCGTGTATATATGTATGAGAGAGAGAGAGAGAGAGAGAGAGAGAGAAGAGAGAGAGAGAGAGAGAGAGAGAGAGAGAGAGAAATGTGTGTGTGTATGTGTACATATGTGTATGTGTATATATGTGTATGTGTCTGCTCCCGAGCGTGTTTCTCTTGTGTATGTTTCCATTGTTTTCCTGCTTACTTGGCGTGAGCGTGCTCGCCTTTGCCGGTTTCCTCTGTTCACCGGTAGGGGTCTCTGCAAATATGATGCCACTGTGTGGTGACAGAGCGCATCTCATACTGTTGTCATTTTTATTTGCGTCTTTGTTTTTGTTTTCTTTGTTTACCCTTTTTTTCCATTCATTTGAAGACGCGATAATTCACTTGATGGTCGGCCATCTTGCTTCTATTCGCGCCATTCCTGTAGAGTCACATTTCAACATGATTAATTTCATGTTGTCACGCTAGGTGGCTGACGAAAGGATGGAGGATGAGACTAAAGAGGGAACGGGGCTTAGTGAATGGTGAATGGCCGGCTGAGAGAAATTGAAGTACGAAGACCAAATATAAAGAGATATGAGGGGGAAAAGTTTTTTTGTAGTGGTTGACGATGTTTGAAAGACAAGAGAATATAGTTTGGAAAGAAACTTCGGTTTAGAGAGGTAGGATGAGAAAGAAAGAAAGAAAGAAAGAAAGAAAGAAAGAGAAATATAGGAAGTATTAAAAGAGAAAGAAAGAAAGGAAGCAAGCAAGAAAGAATGAATGAAAGAATGGATGAAAGAAAGAAAGAAAGAAAGAAAGAAAGAAAGAAAGAAAGAAGGAAGGAAAGAATAAACAAATGAAAAATTGAAAGAAAGATAGAAAGGGAAATATAGATACATGAATACAAAAAAGAACGAAATAAAGAAAGAAAGAAAGAAGGAAGGAAACGAAAACTCAGGAGGTAACAAAGAAGAAAAAAAGCGGAAAAAATAAGAAAAATGGAAGAAAGAAAAAAGAAAGAAAAAAGAAAGAAAAAAGAAAGAAAGAAAGAATTAGCAAATGAAAAATTGAAATAAAGATAGAAAGAGAAATATATAGATACATGAATACAAGCTAAAGAACGAAAGAAAGAAAGAAAGAAACGAAAACGCAGGAGGTAACAAAGAAGAAAAAAGGAAAAAAAGAAAGAAAGAAAGAAAAAAGAAAGAAAGAAAGGTAATACAGGAGAAAGAAAAAAAAGAAATATCGGATAAAAAAGAAAGAAAGAAAGCGTAAAAGGAAAATACAAATACATGAATACAGGATAAAGAAAGAAAGAAGGAGAAAGATTGGGTAATAGAAAAGAAAGAAAGAGAGAAAGAAAGAAGGAAAGAAGGAAAGAAGAGAAATAAAATACAGGAGTCAATACAGGAAAAAAAAGGAAGGAAGAAAGAATGAGAAATACAAATAAAGAAGAATGAGTTAGGGAGAAAAATATTGAGGAAGGAATACTCGGGAAAAATGAAATAAAGAAGAAAAATTGATAGAAAGAAAGAAAAAGAAAAAAGAATGAATTAGAAAACGAAAAAAACATATAAACAAGGAAAAACTGAAAGAAAGAAAGAAAGAAAGAAAGAAAGAAAGAAAGAAAGAAAACAACATAGTTAAATAAATGAGAAAGAAAAAACGTAAACCCCCCCAAAAAAATTAATTGAAAAACGTCGAACAAATGAGAAACAGAAAAATAGATAAATAGATACACACATGAATAAATAAATAAAAAATGAATAATGAATATTATAGAAAGAAAGAAAGAAAGAAAGAAAGAAAGAAAGAAAGAAAGAAAGAGAGAGAGAAAATATATTGAAAAATAACAAACAGAAAGAAGACAGAAAATAAAGAAAATGATGAATACAAAACCCAGAAAGAAAAGACAGGAGGAAAGAAAGAAAGAAGGAATCGACAGAAAGAATGAAAATACAGAAAAGTACGAAAAGATGTAAAGAATGAAAAAACAAAAGAAAGAGAAAAAAAGATGAGCGGAAATAATGAAATTAAAGAAAGGAAACGGGAAAACATAGAATGAAAGAAAAGAAGAAGAAAGAAGAAAGGAACGAAGAAAAAAGAAAAGAAGAAAAAAGAAGAAAGAATGAAAGAAAGAAAGAGAGGAAGAAAGGAAGAAAGAAAGGAAGAAAAGAAGAAAAAAAGAAAGAATGAAAGAAAGGAAGAAAGTAAGAAAAAAATGAAAGAAAGAAAGGAACGAACAAAAGAGAAAAGAAGAAAGATAGAAAGATAAAAGAAAGGAAGAAAGAAAGAAAGGAAGAAAAAAGAAAGGAAAAAAGAAAGGAAGAAAGAAAGAAAGAAAGAAAGAAAGAAGAAAAGAAAAGAAGAAGAAAGAAAGAAATAAAGAAGAGAGGAAGAAAGGAAGAAAAAAGAAAAGAAGAAGAAAGAAAGAAATGAACAAAGAAAAAAGAAAAAAAGTAGAAAGAATGAAATAATGAAAGAAAGAAAGAAAGGAAGGAAGAAAAAGGAAAGAAAGAAATAAGAAAGAAGGAAAGAAAGAAAGAAAGAAAGAATGGGAAATGGATAAGATGAAATATTAAAACGTATTAAAAAATGAAAAAAAAAGGAACAGAAAAAGCAAAGCGAGAAAGAAAGGTGATAGATACATCTTATTATAATGGAGATTATGTGTTTTTCTGTCTGTAACCGAAACTATATTGCTACTCAAGTCACAATTCCCTTAGTTATTATATCACATTCTCAATGATTTTATTTTTATTTAAACCTCAATTATTAATAAAATTGTTTTACATTATTAATACTGTTAACCGTATCTACATACTAACAACATGCAATTATATTTATATATACAACAAAATAGCGGTTTACAGTGGGAACTGGAAGGCTAATTTGCATATTGATATCAAAAATTTTATTTTAATAAATATGTGCTTAGTATTATTGATTTCTAATTGTTTGGTTTTATTTTAATGAATATAAGCAAAAATCTCTTCAATGAATCTTAAATTAACAAGAAAAAATAACTGTCATTTTATTCTTTACTTCCTCTTTTAACTAAATACTTAAATTAGAAAAAAATAACAATGAAAGACGGGGTGATGGAAGAGTAAGTTTCAGTTGTTCTATTTTTCGATTATACCCCGTCTTTTTTTATCTGTATTCTTATTTAGTTTCATTAGCCTTTCTAATATGATATTTTTTTACATTAAAACTTAAATACTTGCACCCGGAGGGTGCATATATTTGCTAGTAAATATAAAAAACGGAATGAAAGAATCTATCTTAAAGAGAAAGATATACAAGAAAGCTAAAAGAAATAAACTTAGAAATACAAAAAGAAATATGAAATTAATTGTATAAAAATCAAAAGGAAAAATGAATTCGAAAATAAGAAAGAAAAATAATAAGGTCAGTGAAAAAAAAAGGGAATATGAAATAAAAAGATATTCAATAGAATATGTATATATGTATATATATATAAATATATATATACATATATATATATAATCATACATATGTATATATATACATATATGTATATATACATACATATGTATATATATATACATATATATATACATATATATATATGTATATATATAAATATATATATACATATATATATATATATATACAAACATATGTATATATATACATATATTCATACATATATATATACATACATATACATATATATATATACATATATATACATACATATATATATATATATATATATAGAGAGAGAGAGAGAGAGAGAGAGAGAGATACATAGATAGACATAGATATATATATAGACACAGCTAGATAGATAGATAGATAGATAGATAGATAGATATGGAGGTGAAAGTAATAATAAAGAAAGAAAGAAGGAAATATGAATGAATAAATAAAAGACAATTCTCATCGACCATCAGAAAAGAAAGGATCGCATGATGTTAAAGAAAATGAAATACAGAAAATAAACGTTTATAAAACAAACAAACCGAAAATACATGTGTTGAATATATATATATATATATATATATATATATATATTATATATATATATATATCGACTTTTTAACAGCTACCTCTAACCGGGATTGGAACCCAACATAATTTTCTTCAGCCAAGTTCGTTACCCTTGCGGCCATCGGCGGTTGAAAGTCTGTGGTGAACAATTAATTGATACATACTTACGGGGTATGTTTTTACAATCGCCAGAGAATTCAAATCTGTAAACTGCGATTTTGTAAATTAGTAGCCTTATCTTAGTATATAATTAAGTGGCACCATTGCTAAAATAGATAGTAGTGGTGATTATTATTTCACTACTTTGCTCATTTCTGTTCGATATTTCTATCTTTACTACCATTATTCTAAATAGATATCATAAATATATTTAGAATACTTATTTAATAATATACCCAACAAGAATGAATAGAACAAAATGTCTTCGGCATAAAATAACCCAACTAGGGTTGACATGCCGTAAAACCCAACAAACCGATCAACCAACCAGCCAATCTACCAACCAATTACTTTGGACATATACAGAGGCGCTCGCAGTGTAATGGTTATCGTCGTAGGAAAATGGACACGAGTTCAAATCCTGGACAAATATTAATATCTTATTATAATGGAGATTGTGTGTTTTTCCTCTCTGTAACCGAAACTATATTACTATTCAAGTCACAATTCCCTTAGTTATTTACGTCACATTCTACAGAATTTTATTTTTATTTAAACCTCAATTATTAATAAAATTGTTTTACATTATTAATACTGTTGGTAATATCTACATACTAATACCATGCAATTGTATTTATACATACAACAAAATAGCAGTTTACAGTGTGAATGGGAAGGCTAATTTGCATATTGATATTAAAAATCTGATTTTAATAAATATGTGCTTAGTATTATTAATTTCTAATTGTTTGGTTTTATCTTAATGAATATTATCTAAAATCTCAGGGATACATCTTAAAAGAAATCAATTAACAAGAAAAAATAACTGTAATTTTATTATTTACTTCCTATTTTAACTAAAGAGTTAAATTAGGAAGATTTAGCAATGAAAGACGGGAGTGATGGAAGAGTAAGTTTCAGTTGTTCTATTTTTTTTATTATAGCCTCGTCTGTTTCAAATATTTTTATCTGCTTTCTTATTTAGTTTCATTAGCATTTCTAATTTGATATAATATTTTATTACATTAAAACTTAAATAATTGCACCCGGAGGGTGCATATATTTGCTAGTATTATTAAATAATTATTCTAAATAAATGTCTTTTCTTTTAGTCGTTCTTCCGCATCAGATCATTTTCAGTGTTTTGAAGATGTAGATGCCACTTTGTAGGAGATTATGAGAATGTGTGTTCAATAATATTAGGAATGACGAATAAAAAATATGACACAGTTTAGGTAGAAAATACGCAGAAATGATAAGACAAATGCATATGATTATAAAATAACAATTAAATTCATTCAGAGAATAAATTTGCGATAATCAACAAAATGTGAATGTACAAAAGAGATAGAATGTGTATATATGACGTGGAAAGGTTTTCTAAGAAATGTGTAATGTAAAATGTAAAAGTTCGTATGTTAAGTTTGGAAAAGTTCGTTTAGATGTGGACAGAAATGAGAATCAAGTTTTGTATATATGACCTGCTGAAACGGATTCCTGATGTAGGTAGAACGAAGTGGTGAGAATATTGTAGTAGTAGTAGTAATTGTGTTGAGGCTGTGGAATCGTTCGTTTAAACACCTGTTTCTTGGTCGTTGTTCTATCTGGCAGCGAGACGGGATTCGTGTATTTGTGGTCGTCGGATGTGCCCGGTTTGAAAGTAAGATGAAGTCTCTGTCTGTTTGTTGATTTCTTCTACGTTTTTAATAATTAGAAGATAGGATCGAAAAGTAATTAATTTTTGGGATAAACGCGCGGACGTAGTTGAGAGCAATACTAACCTAGCCAATCGATTTTGATTTTTGTGTAAACATTTGTTTTAATCACTTTTCCTAAAATTTCCTTAAGTTTGGGAAAAGGATTGTGTTGCGTGTTTGTTTTAATTTATTTTCCATAAGTTTAGGAAAAGAAATGTGTACGTGTATTTATTTAAAAATATAGAATTGTATTCTATAAAGACTGTACGTTACGACACTTTATATGGTCGCTAGCAAAGTTCTTTCTTTAAGTATTTTCAAAGAATTTCATCGACTTATTTCTTTTTTTACATAAATATTCAATTATCTAATTTGGAGGAGTCCACGTTGCGTAGTGGATAAAGTACTGGACGTGTAGTAAGCGAGTTCGAACCCCAGTCGAACTATTATGTTCACTTTCTTACTGATATCCCTAGGAATAGTAAGAAACCCCCCATCCCCCAGCTATGAGTTAAATAATGCCCTACTATTCTTCGAAGAGAATTTATTTGGCATTAAATAACCAGCGAGAGTTGATATGCCATTAAACAAAGAAACCACACCAAATCACCAAACCTTTTAGTTTGGCTGCGGCAGTATTGACCCTAACTCGCCTAATTTTGCCTACTATAAGACCTCAACCAAAGTCGTATTTGTTGCAAAGAAAATATACGATTATCTTGTTTTTTTTTCTCATTACAGAGCTCAATATCCAAGAGCGGGTTACTTGTATGGTAAATTACTTCTAAATAACATTCCGATCTCTCACAAAGTTCATTTGTAAACATCAAGTCATATCCCACCGCTTTCCACAGGCAGCGACAGACCACTGATGGAATATATACCGTCCAAAACTTTCTGTGCGTTTTGCTTTCGCTAGAAGGAGGTTGCTGGAGTTTACACAAGCAAGTGTCCCGCCCATCAACATCCGGTCGAGAAACGGCTGTATTTAGAAGTTACGACTTCATCCCAGGTGTGGCACACCCAAGCCATGCTTGACGGGATGCCGGCTAACCACGGGATCGTTGCGTCTTATGAAGGAATTAAACATGTCTCCAAGACAGAAGCAAATACTTTAGGGAGTGGTCATAATGGCATCCGGTATAGCATTTGTGGACTTATGATGGTTTGGTTTGGTCTGTTTTACGGCATATCAACCTCAGTGGGTCATTTAATGCCGACAAAGTTTTGAAATAAATTCAGTCTTAATGGATACAATTTTTTTTAAGAGAGAGAAAAAAAGGTAATGCTTTTAGATGAATTCGGTTAAGATCGAGAAGTAAACTACGAAAAATAAAATAATTAGAAGTAAAAAAAGATTGCTGTAAAGAAAAACAGAAATTTATTAAAACATTTGTGAGATAAAATATGACAAGAAATTATTTTGTTTTTATAAATTTACGGTTTATTTATGTAACTTCATATAAAATGTGATTTTTGGCAGCTGTACCGGAAGGAGAAAAAACACGTTCTCAGTTGTAATGAAATAATATATTATATAAAACATGCAAAAAATGTTTTTCTTTATTTAACCCATAGATGGGACCCTAACAGGTACGACCACTCCCGGTTAGAGTGGACCAGGGAGCAATGGTGATGAAGGGGGCTCCAAATTCCCCAAACCTCCAAAACTGGAACCTCACCATCAGATAGAGTTTAACGTCATTCCCAGGACATGTAGACCCTCAGCCACCGCCAATATGGTTGAACAATCATATAGGTGCTAGGGCTTTACATGTCTAGCCGATTGATTAACCGCCCGTCTAGCCCAAGATAGGGCCAAAGTGGAGTATTGCAAGTCATGAACTGCTCATCCACCTGGATTCTATCCTTAAGCATCACGAGTGGCCACCCACAGTCAACAGGTGGCCCAATTTGGGGGAGTCTTACCCCTCTGCAGAGGTGCAGTTGGTGCATTCTAACGCCTCAGCCGACAGGGCGGAACTCTCCTCATGAGAACTATCGTTCTCGTGGTGAGATCTAAAGGTTATCAGTTTTTAATTCATACTGACAGAAAATTAAATTGAAAAAAAAAACCGGTTTTGACCAAGGTATTATTGGTGCATCTCAATCGGCTGGTCACGTCAAGCCCTAGCACCTATATGATTTTCCCAACCCTATTGCCTGCAACCCCTTTTTATCATATGTGTGCTGGAATGCGGTGACTGAGGGTCTACATGTCCTGGGAAGACGTTAAAATCTGATGGTGAGGTTCCAGCTTTGGAGGTTTAGAGAATGTGGAGCACCCTTTCATCACCATTGCTCCCTGGTCCACTCTGACCCGGAGTGGTAGTACCTGTTAGATTAAATAGAAATATGTGTTTATAAAAAAACATTGAGTATCCATTAAGAATGACTTCGTTTCAAAACTTTATCGGCATTAAATGACCCACTGAGGTTGATATGCCGTAAAACAAACTAAATTAATCAAAATCGACCTAAAATAACCCAACACGAATTAACATGCCTTAAAATCAACTAACTAACCAACAGAATATCTATTAACCGCAAATATGCACGTATTGTACCTAGGTCAAAACGGTATTGCCGCCCTGTCGGCTGGGGCGTTAGAATGCACCAACTGCACCTCTGCAGAGGGGTAAGACTCCCCGAATGAGGCCACCTGTTGGCCGTGGGTGGCGTCCCGTGATGCTTAACGATGGAGCCCAGGTAGATGAGCAGTTCATAACATGCAATACTCCACTTTGGCCCTTTCTTGGGCTAGACGGGCGATCGGAGAGGCCCCTTCCGATCAATCGGGTGGTCACGTCCAGCCCTAGCACCTATATGATTTTCCCAACCCTATTGCCCTTATGGCAAGCCCCGACCCCTTTTTATCATATGGGTGCTAGAAGGCGGTGACTGAGGGTCTACATGTCCTGGGAAGACGTTAAACTATCTGATGGTGAGGTTCCAGTTCTGGAGGTTTGCGCAATGTGGAGCACCCTTCATCACTATTGCTCCCTGGTCCACTCTGACCCGGAGTGGTAGTATCTGTTAGGGTCCCATCTAT
>CM042172.1:66015624-66038124 GCA_023376005.1 Doryteuthis pealeii | reverse complement strand
TCATGAACTGCTCATCCACCTGGGCTCTATCCTTAAAGGAGCTTATTAAATGACTATAATAAAAGCAAACATGGGTACCTCGTATGTTAGGTATTTGTCCAACCCATTCAGTACAGGTAGGATGTGATTAGAACGGTCTGAACGATCATGTAGTTATTAGGGGTTGTGATTTCTAGCCGATTGATCGGATGGGGCCAATTTAACCACCTGTCTAGCCCAGGTAAGGCCCAAACAGGAGTGATACATGTCATGGTATTATGTATTACCCGATTCACTGATCGCTCATCCACTGCAATGCTGTCCTCGTGTATTACGGGTTGCCACAAATTATTGGTAAATAATGATTAATTTCTGGCGGCCAGTCTAGCCCAAGTACGGACCAAAGTGGAGTTCAATTGAAACAGATTAGCGTTATCGCTTCTGTAGCATCATTGCTGAGTTTCTGAGATGAGGCTTGATAGTTTGTAATACTTTTACATGCTTACCCCCTCTCTATATCTTTCCCTTTCTTTCTTTCTTTCTTTCTTTCATTCATTCTTTCGTTCTTATCATATTTTTCTGTGTAGCATGTCCTTTTTCTTTTCTTTCTTTCTTTATAATAAAAACGGAATGGTCTATTATTTAGTTGAGGTGACAACACTCATCACAAATAAGAATTCAGCAGAAAAGCAACAGCAGGATTTACATTTTTGCATTTCATCCTGGTCGATTTGTCTTAAAGTTCTCTAGGGACGCAACCCACGTATTCTACAGCCCAGCCGACAGGACTGGAGTATCTATCTATCTTTTAGTGTAATAGTATATTTCAGTACATAGTATCTGATAAAATAGCCAACATGATTTCTTTCAGTACGACCCCACACATAGTGAGAGGAATTTATGGGTTTTATGGGGGCGGGGGGCTCTTATTTCTCCCAGTCGTAGGCAAATTATTCGGACGAAAGAAGACAAACACACAATGAAATTTAACACATGTATTGAGAAATAGTAGAGAAATTATTGCAAATTTTGTTGGCATTTGCTACAAGACTTATCTGAGAGGGGAAATACTGTTCGTGGAGAAGTGGCTCTAGAAAGGGAATTCTGGTCGCTGTGGTTGTAGAATGCGGTTGGGACGCGTCCGTTTTGGTTAGTTCTCGTACGATAGGTAAAAAAAGTGTAGGGAGGGCTTTTTAGGAGCTACTCGCCTAAGTAACAATCGTCGGATGGGGCCCTTTTTAAGGGGACTATTCAGTTCGACAGCCTTCTGATAGTATGCTCTGAGACGCCTCCGTCCTAGGTCAACGGCCTACAGACAAGTGCTGGGGTTTGATTCTCCCGCCAACAACGTATGGGCGATTCGCCCTCTAGCGACAGGGAAAGATAATTGACAATCATTTTTCCAATAATAGATGAAACTAGTTTAAGTCAATTACCATAAAAAAAAAACTTAGGATATGAATTCGGAATTTGATGGAAGCTACTGGCTTAAATTATCAGGCATAACAATGGACTGATTTTTATCTAAATCAATGGTTCTCAACCTTTTTTTAATCTATAGACCCCTTTTAATTCTACTTTACTCTGGTGGATCCACCATAGCCATATGATATTTAAAAATCACATTGTATCTTTATAGTTAAATACATTTTGCTTACCTGGGTTCCAAAAAATGTATATATGGTCCTGGGGGTCCATATGGACCCCAGTTGAGAACCAGTGATCTAAACTAAAGACTTACAGTTGTACTTTTACTTACAAGTGCTGTAACTTACAAGTTTTCCGAGTTACGATTTTTGCTTTGGGTTGAGAGTTAAATTCGAAACACGAGCGAACGTCAGATACACTTATGAGGATAATTTCACTAAAAACATTCATATTTTCTGTTACTTATCTGGCCGCCATCCTTGGCCAGTTGTAAAGAACTTAAAGTAAATAAGTAAGTAAGTACCGAGTTATAGTATCCTTTGGTAAGTGAATAAGTCCTGTGGTATAGTATCCTTTGGTAAGTCAATAAGTCCCGCGATATAATACTACGTTCCGTCGTCCAAGTAGTAATGATTAGTATGACCAGAAAAGGTCAGTATAAATAATAATATCAGCAGCAGAGAATTGCCAGTGATTGGACAATAGGTTGCCTTCCCAGGTCACATGCTTATCGGCGAGTCTATAAGTAGAGGTGAACATCTGGCACACGCCTTATATCCACAAAAATTCCATAGCGAAAAAATTTATAACGCAAAAAAAATATCATTATTTAAAAAGTACATATAACAACATATTACAGCACATGATTCATTACATTCTATTTTATTATTGTTTAATTCAATATTGTTCTTTTTTAAAACTGTTCTTATTTTATTAAAAAAAAAACGTAGCAAAAAATTGGGTATTTTCCCAGAGCTCCCAAAGTGAAACTTCACCATTAAATTCGTTTTGACGTCAGGAAACCAAAACCCTCACTCATCGCCTTCTGGCACATAATGAAAAAAAGGTTTGGATTCCCATGAGGGGAATATCGTTGGGACAATCATATAGGTGCTAGGGTTTGACGTAACCCCTCCAATTGATCAGAAGGGGCCTCTCCGACCGACTGTGAAGCCTAAGTAAGGGCCAGAGAGGAGTGTTGCATGTCATGGATTGCTTGTCCACCAAGGATCTATCCTTAAGTATAATGGGTCACCACTTTTTACATACAGGAGTTGTGACATGATAGGCATTACACAGAACACCCGTTTTTATTTGAGACTTACTCTTCTGTGGGGGATAGTCATCGTATTCTAATCACAGCTGGATGGAGATACTAAGTCCAGCAGTGTGATACCCTTTTGAGTTAAGTCATATTTTAGCCAAAGTATTAATGTTACATAATTATTAGATTCCTAATACTTATGTACAGTAGTGTAGAAACCAAAATGGCTGTTATAAGTTCAACCGGCAGCCTTGAATGATTGAATGACAAGGCTTGACCTCAGTCCTGATCCTCCTTCCGATGGATACAGTGAGAATCGGTGGAGAAGACCCTCTTCCGGTTTAGATTATAGAGAGTTTTAGTTAGATCGGCCAAAGACCACGACGGTGGTAAGTCGTGTTATGCACGCTACCGACTCAATCTGCGCAGGTAGTCTGGTGTGGATTTAAGAATAAAATATGATCTAAGTTAAAATGGAAGTCTTGTGTTATTATCTAAAAACTACCAATGACACAGGGCTTCTGATAAAGAAAAATCCCCAATGGAAGACCAGACACGAAGTCCGCAAGATGAAGTCCAGACGCTAGAAGAAGAACGTAAGATAGAAAAGATGAACGGAAGAATATAAGTAAGAAACTAAAAAGAAGAGTATACAACATTAAGATATACACACGAAGTGTATATGTTCCAAGCATTTAACCACCCTGTCGGTTGAGGCGTTAGAATACACCGACTGTACCTCTACAGAAAGGTAAGACACCCACAAAGGGACCAGTTGATGGTCGAGGATGGAAGCCTGGTGGCTGAGCAGTCCATGAATGCAACACTTCATTTTGATCAAGATGGGCGGTCGGAGGGGCCCCCTCTGATCAATCGACTTGATCGACGTCAAGCACTAGCACCTATGTGATTGCTTCAACTTTATTGCCCTTATGGCAAGCCCAAACCCAACCACATATATATATTTACCAACCCCTCCGCACGAGCAGGATGTGACACAAGGTCAATTTCTTAAGCGGAGTTTAACAGGTTTGAATTCAAAGTTTTCCTTATCCTAGACCGGTTGCCTAACCAAGGCTAAAGAGCCCAGTCTGCCCTGCTATTTACCCATAGCTGGAGGGAGAGTAGGATTCATACCTTTCCCAAGGGTATTAGCACTAAACCCAACCACATATATATGCTAGTAGGCAGTGCCTGAGGGACTTCATGTACTGGGAATGACGTTAAACTCTCTCTGATGGTGATGTTCCAGTTTTGAAGTTCTATGGATTAAATATAAAAAAAACATGAGTTTATAAAAAAATCTGTTTCCACTAAGAATTAATTTATTTGTCAGCATTAAATGACCCCCTAAGATTGAAATGTCGTAAAACAAAACAAGCCAAACCAAACAAACCAATCATTTAGGTACAAGAATTGACATTAATAAGCATTACTTTCAGAACAACAGTCATACTGAAAACTCACTTCGTGTGACAAAATCTTTATCTCTCCCAGCATCTTCGGTTTCACTCATCCCCTTTTGTCAACCTCCCACCATTTCTTTTTTTTTGTTTCATTTCATGAAACTTATTACTTTTTTATAAATTTCAAAACAATTTTCATTTTCTTTAAAGTTGATAAATGCTCTATGTCCCATAGGTGAAAAGATGTTAGGTTTTGCAAATAGTAAATATATATATATATATATATATATATATATATATATATATATATATATATATATATACATATATATAGACACACACATATATATATATATACTCCTACATATATGTATACATACACAGACATATATATACACGCACACATATATATGCACATATATATACACACGTATACACATATATATACACACACATATATATACACGTATGTATACACACACATAGATGTGCACATATATATATATAGACACATACATATCTATATACACATGCACACACATATATACATAAATACATATATATACACACATACATATATATAGGCACACACACATATATATATATATATATATATGAATGTATATATATATATACATAGACATAACTATATACACATGTATATGCGCATATATATATATACACAGATATACACACATCTATATATATACACATATATGCACTATTGTATACACACACATATATACACATCTATATACACACATACACATATATATACACATATACACACACATATATATATACACTCACATATATACACACATATATATTTACACACACATACATATATATATATACATAGCCATAAATATATACACATGTATATGCGCATATATATATACACAGATATACACACATATATATACACATATATGCACTTATGTATACATACACATATATACACATCTATATACACACATGCACACATATATATACACACATATACACACATATATATATACTCACATATTTACACACATGTATATTTACACACACATATATATATATATATACGTGCACACACACCCACACATATATACACACACACACACACACACATATATATATATATATATATATATGAATGTATATATATATACATAGACATAACTATATACACATGTATATGCGCATATATATACACAGATATACATACACATATATATATATACACATATATGCACTTATGTATACATACGCATATATACACATCTATATACACACATGCACACATATATATACACACATATACACATATATATATATATATATACTCACATATGTACACACATATATATTTTCACACACATACACACACACACACATATATATATACGCACACACACACACACACACACACACACATATATATATATATATATATATATATATATAACCTAATCAACGTCTTTGAGACATCGGTATAGATTACTTTGTTGAATTCCACGGAGGTCTTAACATCGAGATCTATAATTTCTGATTTGCCAAACAAACGCCAGAACTCATCACTTAAAACGAAAGCGAGTTGTTTCCAGTTAAATCTCAAAGCTACTGTATATTTTATTCAATTCCGTCACCAGGTGTCTGAACACAGAAAGACTCGATTAGAAAAATTGTCACTCTGCCCGGCTTAAATTAATATGGGCCTGTTTCAACGCAAACTTATTAGATATTTTTCCTCGCTCTCAATGTATCAATTATTAAGACATATCTTTAAGGTAGAAATGACTCCTGTATTATAGTGATTAGTGCATGTATGAAATATGTATCGGCAATCTTTTTTTCTTAAGACTCAGTGGAAATCTAATTTCTATTTACTTGATTTAGTAAAGAAAAATATTTCTTTTTGACGACTTATGGTTAGCAAATTTCTGACCAAGATATTCGAAATTCCTCTCCAGGGTAATAAAAACTGAGAAAAAGATACGTACAGTGGCTAAATAAATAAATAGGTGAGTATAGAAAAATTGACATAAGTAAGTAAGTAAGTAATAACTATATATATATATATATATAATATATATATATATATATATATATATATATATATATATATTGCAGCCTTTACATACATACAGATGAGTGTATTAAAACACTTAAAATCTCCTTCGCATTCTGTAGGTGACGATAGTCGAGCGATGCTGAATCGATCGGATTTCAATCCCGGCTGTAGGTGGCTTATAAATGTCTAGCCACACTGAAGACACTTGATAAGTCGAAACACGTGTCTGTGGAAGACCATATATATATATATATATATATATATATATATATATATATATATATATTCATGTTGTATTTTAGGGGTCTCCGTATGCTTCTTTCGGTATATATTATTATGTTTTTTTAAAGTTGCGCGTTATTACGAAGCATCTAAAACTAAATGAATGAACTCGATGTTATGGAGTATTGGATTCACTTATTTTATTATTATTATTTTTTATCATAAATTTTCGGGTTCGTTAGATACCCTTTATCAAATGAATGTTATTGATTCTAAAATTACAAACTCACGTGAGGGGACTGAACGCTGACATCGGAATACTCCGTTATTATAAATGTTTTACAGAACAATAACAACAGAGACAAAAGATCCGTTGAACAGGAACAACAGTCATTTGATAAAGGGTAACTAACGAACCCGAAAATTTATGATAAAAAATAATAATAAAAAAATAAGTGAATCCAATACTCCATAACATCGAGTTCATTCATTTATTTTTAGATGTTTCGTAATAACGCCCAACTTAAAAACACACACACACACACACACACACACATATATAATATATATATATATATATATATATATATATATATATATTGATGCTTCAATACTTTCGATGGTTCACTGTCTTAAAATATGTTACACATGCATAAGCTAAATTTGTGGTAGGCGTTTTATAACTTGCGTTTTTACATTACACCTCGTGTTTTCAAGCAAGCCTCTCCTAAGCTATCTGATTACTAAATTGATCAGAAAGTCTATACCCATAAATGTTCCAATGTCCACTTCTAGATTCGCCGTCCTCCCTCGCCTGAGGCACCCCTACAATTTTAACCCTTCCTACTAGAGAGGGCCATTCATTGAACAGTTATACTTTAAATTAACCTTATGACATTTCCCACCCCCGTTGACGTAGGGTTGGGTGTGTAATAGGTAAATCCTATATCATCTGATAACACTGACCAATACATCTTTAAATTTACATAATCCGTTGTTAACTTGAAAAGTTCTCGTCATTACTAAAGCCAATAGATGTTACATTATTTTTCTTATCGTTTTTCTGCTTTCATATCACTTTTTATTTTTACTACCCTCGTCTTTGATTGGTTCATTTTGGACATGCGGTGAAAATGACCACCTACTGACACTGAAATTATATAGCATTTTTATATATATAGCAAATTGTGATTGACACGGAATAACATCTGGTCGAACATGGCAGACTGATTGCAACAAAAATCGAAATAGACAGTGTGATACGAAGGGAATTATAAAGAATACACATAAGGAAAAAAATAAAAATAAAAGTGTTGAGTAACTGGCCGCCATCCTTGGTTCCAGTTGTAAAAGAACTTAAAGTAAACAAGTGAGTAAACCAATAAGTCCTTGTGGGATAGTGTGTCCTTTAGATCCCACGTCCGAGTGTGAATGAGTTAATATTAGAATCAGGCCTCTATAAATACACCAACAGCAGCAGCAGCAGCACTGCCAGTGATTGGATAATAGGAATCTTTCTCAGGTCACGTGATAGTCAACGTGTCTATGAGTAGAAGTGACTACTCGCCTCATGCCTTATATACAACAAAATTCCAACAATATATACATTACGTTTGTAGGTTGGTTGGTTAATTGATTTTAACGGCATATCAACCCGTCTGGCGTTATGTTTTGTCTAGCGGTTAGGTGGCTTTAAGATGCTTGTATTTTGGGTAAGGCTATAAGCCATTTAAATTACTCCCTTCTCAAACTCATGTCCAATAACATATATATATATATATATATATATATATATATATATATATATATATATATATATATTATATATATGATTGATAAATAAAGGGCTTCAATATTGGCTATGTTAACGGTTATTAATTTATTTCAACTGAAAGATTCTTGTCTTTTAGAGTATATGGCTTCCTCACACCGTCTACAAATATTAAATGAAAAAGAATTTGCCGGACTTAGATTAGATTTATTAGTAGTTTGAGTTATTGTTTATATATGTTGAATAACTGGCCGTCATCCTTGGTTCCAGTTGTAAAAGAACTTAAAGTAAACTAGTAAGTAAAGCAATAAGTCCTTGTGGGATAGTGACCTTTAGGTCCGACGTCCAAGATGATCCAAATAGCAATGAGCTAAGGTTAAGAATCAGCTAATATAAATACAACAACAGTAGCAGCAGCATTGCCAATGATTGGATAATAGGTTGCCTTCGGTGGTCACGTGGTAGTCAACGACTCTCTATTTAGAAGTGACCCATTGACGCACGCCTTATATACTCAAAAACTCCAACAAAAAGAAAGAAGGAAAAATAATCTTTATTATAAAGGAAATACAAAATATAAGCACTTTAAAATTGACTCTGTTATACAAACACAAAGCAAAAAAAAAAACAAAACAAAAAAAAAACAAATAAAAAAACAGAAACCACAATTTTTAAAAGTGAAACAAGAAATAAACAAAAAGCAAAAAAGCCATACATTTTAATTTGCGTTAGTGTTAAGGGGAGATAACTCTTTTCCTAGCAAACGATATCATTTTCGGTATGCTTCGTCTAGTCAAGGTCGATGTGACTCTATGGTTAAGTGGGAACATGGTCAGAAAAAAATAGAATGTGTTAAGCACAGGCATATGTATATGGATGGGCGGTTGTCCTTTAAGGACACAAAAGATTGGGCAGTAAACTTTAACGGCCACCATGAAGTTAAGCTAGTTAGAGATAATATCTTTAGGTATCTATGTGTTGAGAGCAAAAGCTGTTTTTATGAGAAAATCTCTTTTGAGGAAATTAATGGTCTCAATAATAGGGACGCTCAGATTGAAAAAAAGTAATTGCTTTAATTTTAATTTTTTTTAATTCTAAAATTTATCTGTTAACAAACAACCGGATTTTGGCGGTGTAAATGAAAAAAATGTCCTTATGGAACGAGATCGCAAGTGGGGTACCTAAAGGTCATATGGTCCAAGAAATATCTAAAAAAAATGTCTACCATAATTAGAAATTCCATCTATTATTTTGAAAATTTCAGTTAAATCACCTGTATTCTTCTCTCGATAAATCTGTCGAAACGTATATGTGGTCGTGCGTGAAGATCACGGGGTAACGCTTAAAGAGAATGAAATGGTGGAGAAATACCAAAACGATGTCCAAGAACCGAATAAATTTGATGCAATTGATTTGGTTTGGTTTGGTTTCTTTGTTTAATGGCATATCAAACTTCGTAGATTATTTTATGCCTAAGACATCCCTGTAGAATAACAGTAGTGGTACTCTCGCGCCTCACTACCGACGACCCTGACTACCGCCGATCTAGCCTCGAACCAGCTTCTCATTCGACCTTCCTTCAGCGACCAGCTACTACCTTCGCCTACCAGCATTACTTCACATTGGTTCATCGACACATCTCCAGCCTCCGGAAGACCCATCACGTTCAGCCATGATCTACATCGACCTTCGACCCGCAGTGCCCATCGCGCACATTCCCGATCGTACACACAATCGATTCATCTGACGCAACCAACATCTTCCCGGCCTAAGATATCAACGACCGACCGTATCCTTCAGCTTTCAACCTTCATCTTCTGTACTTCGATAAATAAAGATTCTTGTTTCTTGTTAACCAAATCTCCTCGTTTGTCCTCCTTTATCTGGTTTGTGTCATTCAATCCCCTTTAAACAAAAGTCCGCGGAGTCGATGCACTTGTCAGCTACCGCGACAGTACTATAAGAGGAAGAAGGGTCTATAACTTTCTCAAGGATATTAGTCCGAAAGTGAATGCAATAGCGCGACTGGAAATCGAACACCTAGGATATCACTGTCCAGCACTTTAGCCACTACGCCACGGCAACTCCCCCACGTGTATTTGCTACCTATGACGAAACAACCGGTGCTAAAATTGGAGTAATTCGATATTCAAGGAACAGTTGAAACTGTCCAGATAAAGGTTGGATTCGGGTTGAAGAGATTGCTGCAGTGAATCTGAAGATTTGAGATTTACTGTCTCCCAATCTCCAGTGACAACTACACCACCCATTTCGTGTAAACAATCAAATGCATAAAATAATAAACGTTTTACTCTGTATCAACAAATGTCTTTTTGTTCTTTTGTCAACGTTTAAACCAACGTCAGTTAAAGCCACGGATACCAAAGATTCTGGAGTTACAAATGAAACCCTGTAACATGTTTTCGGTATTTTATTTTTGAATGCCAAAACTTGAAGTTTTAACCTAGCGGTTTGACTCATAAATGTACTCATGAACCTTACGAAGGTCTTTGCTTCAGATTAACTGAAATGAATCTTTATCTTCTTCGTTTAATTGTATAAATTGTGTGTCATAGTTAGGTCTAAGGCTTTTGTGAAAAGGAGACGAATTTATCTCTTTACCTCCCATTTGGGTAAATAAAAAGGCAGACGTGGCTCTTTAGCCTTTTAATAGCAACTGGTCTAGAAGATAAACACTGAATTTAAAACAGCTACTCCATTTAATCATAATTTTGTTTTTATGAAATAAAAATGTATATTTAATATATCTCTATTATATTATATCATATTATATTATATTATATTATATTATATTATATTATTAAACTTTTAGATTTTTAAATATATAAAAATAATATATATATATATATATATATATATATATATATATATATATATATATATATATATATTATATTTATTTTATATATGAATATGAATATATAATATTTATATTATATTATATTAGTATAATTCAATAATATTTTTGAACATATATATAATATAAAATTCAATAATATTTATGAAATATTTCATAAATATTATTTTATAAGATTTTAAAATATATTAAATATATATAATATAAATATATATAAAATATATAATAATATATCCCCATTATATTATATTATATTATATTATAATATATTATATTATTTTATATTATATTATAAACTTTTCGACTTTTAAGATATATTAAAATATATATACAAAAAATATATATAAATATATATATAATAATATAATTCTATTTTATATGATTTTTCATATAATATGAAATTCAGTAATATTTATTGAATATGAATTTAATTGTATTTATATTAATATTCCAAGAATATTCATTATATTAATATCAAAATTCAATGATATTTATTGAATATGAATATATAATATTTATTGAATATGAATATATAATATGAAATTCAATAATATTTATGAAATTTTCAAGATTTTTAAAATATATAAATATATGTATAAAAATATATATATAATATAATATTATAATAATATTAAGTTAGATAGAAACCACAATTCCTAGTTCGATACCGGTCTCGCCAACTCGTATAGTAGCAATAAAGTGAGGAGCTGATAGTAGGTGTGGCGATCCACCTCAGATGCTAAAATAATCTCCTTAGTCTAGCGCTAGTGAAAAGGGGATATAATCCCTCACTGATTGGCTGATACCGACTTGAGGTCGCCCCGACGACTTTACCTTTTTTTTTTATCATATTATAAACTTTTAGATTTTTATATTATATCTCCATTCATTAACAAGAAATAAATAACTTGTCATTAGCGGATTATGCAGTTCCGAAAGTGAAAGGAAACGAATTGTTTGATTAATACTTAAACCTTTCTAGAGAATTGAAAGAACTGTGTAACATGAAGGTAAAGGTGATACCAATACTAGTTGGTGCCTTTGAAACGGCCTCCAAGAGTTTAGAAAAAAGACTGAAGGATTTTGGAAATTAGAGGAAGAATCGAGGCCATCAAGATAGCATTATTAAAAAGAAAAAATTAAAAAGAAAGAAAGATGAAAAAATCGAGGGTTTTAAAGGAAGAAAAGAAACACAACAAACAAGAAAATTAATAGAGAGAGGAAGAAGAATAGAGCAAGAAAGAAAAAAGATAAAAGATAAAAAGAAAAAGATAAAAAGAAAAAGAAGATTATATAGAAAGATAGAAGAAGGAAGAAGGAAGAAAAAAGAAACAAAACTGGAGTAAAACAAATAAAATATTTGACTGAATTAAAAATGAATAAAAGAGTTGAAAAATAAATACAATAAGAAAGAAAGAACATTTTAAGGAAAGAGAGGAAATAGGGCAAGCAAGAAAGAAAGAGAAAAAAAAAGAAATAGAGAAGTTTTTAAGGGAAGAAAATAGATAGAGCAAACAAGAAAAATAAGAAAGAAAGACGGAAGAAAAGAAATAGAGTAAACAAGAGAAATGAATGAAGAAGAAAGAAAGAAAGAAAGAAGAGAAGGTTTTAATGAAAATAAATCGAGTAATCAAGATTAGTAATAAGGAAATGAAGGAAAAAGAAAGAAAGAATGATGGAAGAGAGGAATAGATAAATGGATTAAACCTGAAAAATAACAGAGAACGAAAAAATAAATACAAAATCAAGTAAAGAAATGAATACTTCTCTGGCGAATAGGAATATTATACACAATAAGAAAGACAGAAAAGAAGAAAGAAGAGAAAGAAAGAAAGAAAGAAAGAAAGAAGGTTATATAGAAAGCAAAGAAGAATAGAGCAAGAATGAAAGAAAGAACGAACGATAAATGAAAGAAGGAAAGAAAGAAGGTTATATAGGAAGAAAAGAAGAATAGAACAAGAACAAAAGAAAGAAAGAAAGAAAGAAAGAAAGAAAGTACGAAAGAAAGAAAGAAAGATAGAAGGTTATATGGGATGGAAAGAAGAATAGAGCAAGAACGAAAGAAAGAAAGTAAGAAAGAAAGAAAGAAAGAAGGTTATATAGAAAGAAAAGAAGAATAGAGCAAGAACGAAAGAAAGAACGAACGAAAAAAATGAAAGAAAGAATGAAAGAAAAAAAGAAAGTACGAAAGAAAGAAAGAAAGAAGGTTATATAGGATGGAAAGAAGAATAGAGCAAGAAAGAAAGAAAGAAAGAAAGAGAGAAAGAAAGAAAGAAAGAAAGAAAGAAAGAAAGAAAGAAGGTTATATTAGATGGAAAGAAGAAGAGAGGTTGAAAGAAAGAGAGGTTGAAAGAAAGAAAGAAAGAAAGAAAGAAAGAAAGAAATGTTCTATTTGAAGAAAAGAAGATTAGAGCAAGAAAGAAAGAAAGAAATAACGAAATAAAGAAAGAACCAAAGAAAGAACAAAAAAAAAAGAAGGAAAGAAAGAAAGAAAGAAAGAAAGAAATAAGGTTATATAGGAAGGAGAGAAGAATAGAGGAAGAACGAAACAGAGAAGGAAAGAAAGAACGAAAGAACCAACAGAAGAAAAAAAACAAATTAAATATGTGTCTGACCAAATAGGAAAATTAAACACAATCAGAAATAAATAAATAAAGAAAGAATGAATGAAAAAAAGAAAATTATAAGAAAAGAACGGAAAAAAAAAAAGAAAGTTGACCAAGACCTATAAAAAATATCCGTGGAAATAAATGAACAATTGAAAAAAAAAAGAAGAAAAAAAAAAGAAGAAATCTCAGTGAAGAATCCTGATTCGACGTTGGGATATTAGATATGGCCGAAACGAAATTAAGCCGAGTCCTAGCCTGAGGGTCTTTCAATCTGCTTCCTCTCCATATTCAGAAAAGAACGACACTCTCGAGTTCTAATCTTCTCTTATTGATTCCAATAAAGACATTCCACAACATCGTCCTCCCATCATCATCAACGAAATGACACTGACTTGATGCTTGTCCGGCAGCCGGAGGTACTGTTTCCAGGAAATGATCACCTTCGAGCGATGGCAATATTCATCGCTGACACCTTCACTGCTCTACAGGGCAGTTCAATAGTATTTTCGATTGTCCACCGCTACTGCCCCGCCCCCCTTCGCACATACATTGATTCGCTGGTTCGATGTCATCGTTAACAACATCCCAAAACAAAAATAAACCCGCAAAGAATAGACAGGTCTAAAAAGTGATTGTCCGTGCGTCCATGTCGATTGGTTTCCCCGTGTTAAAATTTCTACCTCCGCTAAGTAAATCACTGTTTCGCTATCGGGTACTTTATTAATACCGCGACAAATAAGGCCCCGTATGTCAGGAGGCGGTAAAAATAACCAAGCAAAAGACATAACCAATATGTTTGGGGTTCGAAGGTGAGCGCACATGCCATGGTTTCTTCTTTAATTTATTGAAAATATAATTCCGAATTTAAGGAAATGGTGTATATTTTGTACGCAACTTTTTTTCTTTCTTTCTGAATCCATGATTAAAGGTTCCAATCTTCCACTACCTAACAATGTCTTGGTCTTGCGTAATGTTTAAAATTGTAGTGGGAAGAGTCCCCGGGGCGTTGTGGCTAACGGACTTGACTGCGACATCGTAGAAAGCGAGTTCGAACTCAAGTCGTACTATCACGTTCACATTTTTATTGATACCATTAAGAAAAGGACGTACCCACTCATCTCCCAGCTATGGTTTAAACAGTACCGTAGAAAGCGAGTTCGAACTCCAGTCATGCTATCACGTTCACATTTTGAGGAATACCAGTGAGAAAAGCACGAACGCGTTCATCTCAAGCTATGGTTTAAACAGTACCGTAGAAAGCAAGTTCGAACTCCAGTCATGCTATCACGTTCACATTTTGAGGAATACCAGTGAGAAAAGCACGAACGCACTCATCTCCAAGCTGTGGTTTAAACAGTAACGTAGAAAGCGGGTTCGAACTCCAGTCGTGCTATCACGTTCACATTTTGAGTAATACCAGTGAGAAAAGCACGAACGCACTCATCTCCAAGCTGTGGTTTAAACAGTACCGTAGAAAGCGGGTTCGAGCTCCAGTAGTGGTATCACGTTCACATTTTTATTAATACCATTAAGAAAAGCACGTACCCATCATCTCCCAGCTATGGTTTAAGCAGTATCATAGAAAGCGGGTTCGACTTCTGGTCGTGCTATTACGTTCACATTTTGACTAATACCATGGGAAAAGTACGAACACCCTAATTTCCCAGTTTTTGGTTAAACAGTGCCAATGCTGTTATTCATCAGTAGTAAATTTGGTATCAAATGACCCACGAAGTTTGATATGCCATTAAAGGTAGTAGCCAAGAAGTAGTAGCAACAGTTATTATGTTTTGGAGTGAAAGTATTGTAGGTAAAGAAAAAGAAAAGAAGAAAACAACACAGAAAAGAAAGGGGAGGATATTTTAGCTTTCCATTTCAACATGTAGTCCCCATCTATGGGTTAAATAGAAAAACATCAGTTTATAAACAAAATTGTATTATGCATTAAGAATGAATTTATTTCACAACTTTGTCGGCATTAAATGACCCACTGAGTTTGATATGCCGTAAAACAAACCAAACCTTAATCAACATGTAGTTCGAATGTTGGTTGGTTGGTTGGTTGGTTGGTTTTAGGGCATGTTAAATTGATGATTCAGTCCCGAATTCAGTTCTTAGTACGCCAGACAAGGGACTTTAATCTTAGTATGGCAACCAGGTTAGGAGAAGGAAAACGCTGAATTCAAACCTGATTAACTTCCTCCAAAAATTGACCTTGTGTTCCATCCTGCTCGAGCGGAGGGGGGGGTGAATATGTATACACAAAAATGCCTGAAGGAGGCCGGAGGGCATCGGCCGAAACGTTGTACAGATGACAATTAAGATGAGGACAATAATCCGAATAATCCAAATAATACTAATATCTCGCTCCTTGCTGGGTGCATCTGTGACAGAGAACACGAGGTGAGTGGCGAACGTCAAGGCCTGCCGTATTCTCGAAGGAAGTAGGCTAGGCTTTGCCTGACATGTCGGACGGTAGAATCGAACCCGCTTCCTTCAGAATGCAAACATTGTCACCGAAGTCGAGAAGCTACAGTCCCGGATATAATAAGTGCCAGGTGCCCGGATGATAGCTATGAGAATTCCGGCGGTCGGGTTTGGCTCGAGAATCTCGTTTGTGGGGCGCAGACACCCGGATGTTGAGGAGAAATTAATATAAGTAGAAGTGGGGTAACGACAGGAGTCGAGTCGCGATTTTGAGTTGCTGAAGATTTTACGATGACGGATTTTTCAGCTGCTGAAGATTTTTGAGTTGATAAAGATTTTTTTGACGCCGACGACATAGTCAACAAGACGAATATTTATTATTTTTCCCCTCTATTTTTTTCTCATTCTAGAGCATCATCCAATGCGATTCTCCAATCCTCATCAATAAAAATAAATCCCCCTTTTTTTTCGTCAGTGCGGCCTAAAATCGCAATTAGCCAGACAGCGAGGGAGTCTATCCTCTTTTCACTAACGCTAGAGCAAGGAGATTATTTTAGCATCTGATGTGGAGCGCTACATCTACCATCAGCTTCTTACTTTACCGCACAGATTCCTGTGCTACTCATACGCTGAGTTGGCAAGTTTCGGTATCGAACTAGGAACCTTGGAATTTCTAGCCAAACGCTCTACCGATTGAGCTAACCCCGGCCCATAGTAATTCACCGTAAACCATTTGCCCATCTGTTCATTTAAGAATACTAGCAAATATATGCACCCTCCGGGTGCCAGTATTTTAGTTAAATCTTATAATAAAATATCATATTAAATTAGAAAGGCTAATGAAACTGAATAAGAATGTAGATAAAAAGATTTTGGACAGAAGGGGTATGATTGAAAAATAGAACAACTTTGAAAGTAACTCTTCCATCATTTTCCGTTACTCCCGTCTTTCATTGGTAAATTTTCCTAATTAAACTGTTTAGTTAAAATAGGAAGTAAAGAATAATATTACAGTTATTTCTTCTTGTTAAGGGATTTCTTTTAAGACTTATTGAAGAGATTTTTGCTCATATTCAATAAGATAAAACCAAACAATTAGAAATCAATAATACTAAGCATATATTTATTAAAATCAATTTTTTAATATCAATATGCAAATCAGCCTTCCCGTTTACACTGTAAACCGCTATTTTGTTGTATATATAAATACAATTGCATGTTATTAGCATGTAGATATGGTCAACAGTGTAAGTAATGTAAAACAATTTTATTAATAATTGAGGTTTAAATAAAAATAAAATCATGGAGAATGTGATGTCAATAACTAAGGAAATTGTGACTTCAGTAGTAATATAGTTTCGGTTACAGACAGAAAAACACACAATCTCCATTATAATAAGATATAACTTTTTATAATAATTTATTAATAATTGCATGTTGTTAATATGTAGATATGGTTAACAGTATTAATAATGTACAACAATTTTATTAATAATTGAGATTTAAATAAAATTAACATCATGGAGAATGTGATGTCAATAACTAAGGAAATTGTGACTTGAGTAGTAATATAGTTTCGGTTATAGACAGAAAAACACACAATCTCCATTATAATAAGATATAACTTTTTTTTCTTTCATAGTTACACTTTGCAATCATTCTATTATTATTTCAATGATTTTGCATTAGCCAAAAGCTTAAAAGTACTAATTCACTACAACTTGGTAGGCTGGATTTACTTTTCACCAATGTGTCGATTTCTCACGAGTTTAAAACATTTCCAAAACTTACTTTTTCTCACACCTTACGCAAAGGTAGTTCCTCCCTTCACCTGCCATGACCCACCGCCATTTGCAGGTAATAAATTGAAGATTTCAAAAGATTTCTATAAGACGCTCGTAAATTCTCTACCTTAAAAAAAAAAAATGTCTACCGTGTAAAAAAAAAAACAACAAAAAAAAAAAACAAAAACAAACAAATGTTTTCATGAAGATCCGACTAAGAGTTTACTAAGGTATTTAATCACGCAGCAAAAGATAAAAATTCTAATAGAAGACGGATTTGTCCGTCTGTTTTCGACTAATAAAAATGTATTTGATGGGCAAATCTTACGGTGCACCGGATGAGGCGCCGAAAATTACAATATTTTACGTTCGGGGTTTTGGATTTAAGAAAAGAAAGTTTTATAACGATTTATTTATTCTACTAATAAATAAATGAATATATATATATATATATTTGGTTTGGTGGTTTATATATATATCTTATTATAATGGAGATTGTGTGTTTTTCTGTCTGTAACCGAAAATATATTACTACTCAAGTCACAATTGCCTTAGTTATTTACATCACATTCTCCATGATTCTATTTCTATTTAAACCTCAATTAATAATAAAACTGTTTGACATTATTAATACTGTTGGCCTTACCTAAATACTAATAACATGCAATTGTATTTATATATACAACAAAATACCAGTTTTCAGTGTAAACTTAAGGCTAATTTGCATATTGATATTAAAAAAACTGATTTTAATAAAAATGTGCTTGGTATTATTAATTTCTAATTGTTTGGTTTTATCTTAATGAATATGAGTAAAAATCTCTTCAATAAATCCTAAAAGAAATTCATTAACAAGAAGAAATAACTGTAATTTTATTCTTTACTTCCTATTTTAACTAAATAGTTAAATTATGAAAATTTAGCATTGAAAAACGGAAGTGATGAAAGAGTAAGTTTCAGTTGTTCTATTTTCCGATTATACCCCCTCCGTTTCAAATCTTTTTATCTGAATTCTTAATTAGTTTCATTAGCCTTTCTGATTTAATCTAATATTTTATTACATTTAAACTTAAATACTTGCACCCAGAGGGTGCATATATTGGCTAGTATATATAAGTGTTTATTATTTGATCGAAATATTGTGTTAATATTGGTTTGGTGGTTGGTTTTGGAGGTTATCACAATGCAAGTGTTAAGAAAAATAGGGTTACTATGGTGTTGTTGTTAACCTGTGATTTATTCTTAACAAACAACACCATAGTTACATTATTTTTTATTACACTTGCATTGTGATAGCCTTCAAAACCAACCACCAAACCAATATAAACACAATATTTCGATCAAATAATAAACATTTATATATATATATATATATATATATATATATATATATATATGTATGTTGTGTGTGTGTGTGTGTGTGTGTGTCAGTGTGTGTGTGTGTGTGTATATATATATATATATATATATATATATATATATATATATATATATATTATATATAATATATTAATAATTTGAAGTCAATTACAATGCGTATAAAAATGAAAACAAAAAGATGTTATTTTTGTCTTATCGATTTCGAAGTATAAACTTCATCTTCAGAAGATGAAGTATAAAATTCATCTTCTGGAAGTTTATGTATACATATAAATAAATAAATATATATATATATTGATTTGGTAGTTATATATATATATATATATATATATATATATATATATATATATATATATATATATATATATATATATATATATATATATATATATATATATATATATATATATATATATATATATTTATTTATTTATTTATATGTATACATAAACTTCCAGGAGATGAATTTTATACTTCATCTTCTGAAGATGAAGTTTATACATCGAAATAGATAAGACAAAAAAACAACATCTTTTTGTTTTTATTTTTTATACGCATTGTAATTGCCTTCAAATTATTAATATATTATTAATTTTACTACATAATTGCCATTTTGCTCGATGCATTTCTCAAGCCGATATGTTAACTTTGGTATGCCAATATCATACAATCTCGACAACGTGTCAATGAGAAAGCCTTGAAACACGTCGTCATTTTGACGTCCATGCACGACTCGCCATACACTTCCGTGAATTGGAATGAAATTCAATCGGTTTAATGCACATTGCGGTAGTGTCAATCGCGAGCTCCTTTAAAAAAGAAAAAAAAAACGACTGCCACGACAAGAGTGAGTGTGGTCGCAAGACATGGACTGGCTTATGCACAACCAACACAACTGTTGCCAATAGCCATACAAAAGTTTATCTGCCTCCAAACCACTTTGGAGAGCTAACTTTATGAGTTATCCTTGAATATATATATATATATATATATATATATATATATATATATATATATATATATATATTGCACCTGGTTATACTCGAAGCCCTCATCATCAATAGATCCGTTCTGCTCTTTGCATACAAAAACAATTTTATTCTTTATTCCTTTTCAGACATACCATTTTTGATCCAACCAAATATATATATATATATATATATATATATATATATATATATATATATATATATATATAGGTTTCGTTGAATTGAACAGACAATTCCTGTCTGACAAGTCTTTCGTTGATCCGTTCTAATCTTCGGGCCATCCTTCTTGTGTCAGGGTGGAACTGGTATACCAGTCCACCGAATGTTTCGTCACTAGCGCTTTCGGCAATACACTTTGCCATCCTCAGGTGGGAAACGATGGTATGTTTTTCATGTCTCTTTTTTAACGAGAACGAGTAGAAGCAAGGAATTAGTGGGAGGTAATATCAATTGGTAGTGGGAGGTTTTTGGAATGGTAGTAGTTTGAACAAATCAGTGGTGATTTTTTTGGAGGGGGGGCACAGGTTGTGATAAGGGGGGGGATAATGGAAGTAATGTAGGCGGAAAATTATATATATATATATATGTATGTGTGTGTGTGTGTGTGTGTGTCTATTATTAGATCAGTTAGATAAAGTAGAGAGATGATGACGTCTTATGGCGTAATTTTAAGAATGACAGATATAACAATTGCTACGGAGTAATGAGTTCGATCTTGAGGAACAGCATTATGAATCATGGCAAAACACTGTCATGAATATCTTACGTGCCTATCAAGAATATTCAATTATAAAGACTGAATTAATTTTCTTTTTCCTCGAAGTTCGGCTAGACACAGAAGGTTCCTAGTTCGATATCGGCCCTCGCCAACTCAGCGTATGAGTTGCACAGGGATCTGGGCGGCAAAGTAAGGAGCTGATGATTGGTTTTGCGTCTGATGCAGAGTGCCAAACCCATCTCGTTGGTCTAGCGCTAATGAAAAGGGGATAGACTCACTCGCTGATTGACTGATACCGACTTTAGGCCACCCCGACGACTTTGCTTTTTTTTTTCGAAAAAAACTTTAAATGTACTAAATGCACTAACTTGACATTAAACAATTCTCTCAACCTAACCAGACAGACATCAGTTGCCGAAAAAATTTCACACATTTATTCACACGTCCAGACGTCTGTTCTAGTCATGGAACAGATACCAGAGTACCGAGAATTTGACATTTAGATACAAACAAGTCACACCGAGATAAAATAAAATCAAGAAAAAAAAAGTTCTTCATTCATTGCAAATGTCTTGGATTATAAACCGAGAGAAGTGAACAAAAAGAAGTCCAAAAACATTTCAAACCGGATATACCTAACAAAAAGACCGGAAGAACCCAAACAGAGTCTGGCATAAACGACCATGGTAACTTAATGGACGTTAGGCCTGAAGGCGCCAAAAATTTATCCAAATTCTATAAAATTCTCTTCGCGTCACCATTGACTTGTTTTTTTTTTTTAGATTCTTTGTGCCTTCTTCAAAAACACTTCCTAAAAATGTGTTTATATAATTCTGAGGACGCGTGGTGCAGAGAATATCCTACGAAAGATAATTCTCCTGGGTGTTTATATACAAGCTTCGTGTTTATTTGAAATTCATAGCAGAGAGATGACTATCAGGATAATATCTAAATGTTTGCATAATTGTGTGTGGCCCTAAATATTTATGCATCAGATAGGCTGTCAAGACTGGCAAAAATGTATAAGGCTTATAATAATACACACGTGTATTATGTAATTGTTTATTTACTGATTAAACTGTATATGGAAATGCAGCAGTTAAAATAATTATATTTATGACATACCATCATTCAGTTTATTCAAACGTTGCCACAGAAATTGCTACCCGGTGACTATTAAAACAACGTCCCCAGCTATGTCGGTGTTATTTGAAAGAAAACAACCAACTTAGGGCGTTAAATGTATTTTAGAAGGGGGGCTTCTCTTTTTTGTCGTAATTCTTATTTATTCATCGTAATTGTCGTAATTCTTGTTCATTTATAGAAATTTGTTGTAAATTATTTTTCATTTTATAGAAATTTGTCGTAATTCTTGTTTATTTATCGTAATTTGTCGTAATTCTTGTTTAGATATGAAGATGGATATATAGTTTGGAATAGACTGAGATAGATAAACAAAATAATATAGATAATATGAACAAATGGAGATAGATAGATATTTTCTACAAGTAAATGTATTTGTGGGGTGTCGCTTCTTTTTTATCGTAATTCTTGTTTATTTAAACTAAAAACCAGACATTAAA
>CM042172.1:66003124-66013124 GCA_023376005.1 Doryteuthis pealeii | reverse complement strand
CTTTAAAATTTTTATCTTTTTTATTTTGCTAGTACGTATAAAAACGACTTAATGAAAACGTATGCGCCTCCCGTGATTTGTCTTAATAGAGACAAGGCTTTTTTTTTCTATTGGAAAGGAATAGATCGATTCATCTAAATTGTTTTTTTAAAATCTTGATTAATATTATTTCTTTCTTTGTTTGTTTGCTTTTCATTCTTTGTACATATAAGTATAAAGAATGGTGTTACTTACAATTTAGACACTGGTCGTAAAAGTTAATAAATTATTCAGGCAACGAATTAAATTTTTAGAAAAAAAGATTCTATAAAGAAATCAACCGTTTGATTTATTTTCCTTTATTTTTTTTATCAAATTTTTATTCAACGAATTTATTTATTTATCTCTTCGATATATTTACTTTGATGGATCGCAGTGTTTTTTAAGAGATTGTTTGTTTGTTTTGTTTTACGGCATATCAATCTCAGTGGGTCATTTAATGCCGATAAAGTTTTGAAATAAATCAATTCCTAATGGATAATACAATTTTTTTATAAATACATTTTTCTATTTAACCCATAGATGGGACCCTAACAGGTACTACCACTCCGGGTCAGAGTGGACCATGGAGCAATAGTGATGAAGGGGTGCTTTTAAGAGATGATGGTGAAAATGGAAAATGAGGGACACAGAGTTAACTGCCCTTTACTAGTATTATCTGCGTTACTCGGACTATTGTCCCCATCTTTATTATTAATTTCTTGTCGGACTCGGGAACCTTCTTTTCGGACTCGGGAACCTTCTTTTCGGACTCGGGAACCTTCTTTTCGGACTCGGGAACTTTCAGGTCGTAGTCGGGAACCTTCTTTTTGAACTCAGGAACTTTCTTGTCGTAGTCGGGAACCTTCTTGTCGTAATCGGGAACCATCACGGAACTTTGAACTTAACCCTTTATTCAGTCCACGGGGGTATCTTGTTCTCATTCCGCCAACCATAGCTGGGGTAGGAGTTGTGTTAATTATTTTTCTATGTTACTACCGCCACTCAGGATTGAACCCAGAATCCAGAGATAACTGTCACTTAGAACTGTCTTAACCTAACTACCTTATCCACTAGGCCATGTGTCCAAATGTCTTACATTTTTATTTTATTTATCTATTTTTTTTTCATTTCTTTGTATTCGTCTAACTTTTCGTTTTCTGTAATTTTCACTCTGTGATCCACCGGGCCGGAGATCTGGTCTCCTGGTCGGTATTAGATGGTCCATTTGTATCTCAAAATCCCAGAGAATGTTATGACTCTCTTTCTCTAAGACTGTTACAATCTTATGGGCCATACCTTAGGCCTTCATGCAAGAGCTTTGGAATTGGATACTTGGTAATCCTCTGATAAAGAATCCTTTGGTTCCTCTGGTAAAGAGCCCTGAGTATTGTAAGTCCCTCCTCAGTGACTTTGAACCTAACCCTTTATTCAGTCCACGGGTGTATCCTTTTCTCATTACGCTAACCATAGATGGGGTAGGAGTTGTGTTAATTATTTTTCTATGTTACTGCTTCTACTCAGGATTGAACCCGGGATCCAGAGATAACTGTCACTTAGAATTGTTTTAACGTAACCACCTTATCCACTAGACCATGTGTCCAATTGTATCCCAAGTCGAGAAGGTTCCGAGTCCGACAAGAAATACCTGAAGAAGGCCGGAGGGCATATCAGCCGAAACGTTGTACAAATAACAATGAAGACGAGGACAATAGTCCGAATAATGCAGATAATACTAATCATCAAGTCTCATTTCAAACATTCAGAGAAATGCCCTTTAATATTTCATAGTTCTGTGAATTATTTTTATCATAACGATGGTAATTGGCACAAACTGTATTTTTTAAAAATCTCTATATTTTTAAATGTGTTAAATTTTAGAGAAAGATATGTGAACCATCTTTAAATGAGATATGTATTTATCCAAAATGTTAGTCACGGGTAGAATGTGTAAAAGGGTCGCAAGTATGTGGCGTTCCGCGTGGATCGAACTGATGATTCAGTAGTAATAGATCTGGTATTTCTAAGTGGTCACCCATTTCAGAATTGAACAGGTTCATTGTTGCTTAACTTAGGCGCTCATTCCCCAATATTGATAGGAATATGGTACTTGAAAAAAAGACAAACTTAAAATGTTATCGGTTTTATGAGACTCTTTTGTTTTCGCCTTCTCCAACTGGAAATATTATGAGAGTGAGTCAAAAAGTAATGCCATTTTCTTTAGAACAAGTACTTCCTCGTCACTGGAAGCCTCTTTTATGGGACCAAAGAAGGCGCTAAATCTGGTGTGTAATCTGTAGTGAAAAAGTGTCTCAAAGGACAGTCAACAGCATTTTACGGGACAGGGACATATGCTCTCATTCGATGGTGGAACATTATTATTGAGAGAAACGGTGACTATGTAAGTAAGAACAAAGTGAGAAGTAAGAATGTGATCTACAGTGGACCAGCTTCATTTTAATGTATGATACATGTTCTTGTGTTGGTAATTATATCTGTCCTAAACAAAATGGCATTACTTTTTGACTCACCTATGTGGAGAAGTAGGGATGTGATCCAACGAGGACCAGCTTTTTATTGTATGATACATGTTCCCGTGTTGGTAATTATACCCGTTCTAAACAAAATAGCATTCCCTTTTAACTCACCAATGTGGAGATGTAGGGATGTGATCCACAGAGGACCAGCTTCATTTTAATGTATATATGTTTCCTCTGTTGGTAATTATACCTGTCCTAAACAAAATGGCATTACTTTTTGACTCACCTATGTGGAGAAGTAGGGATGTGATCCACAGAGGACCAGCTTCATTTTAATGTATTATACATGTTCCTGTGTCGGTAATTATACCTGTCCGAAACAAAATAGCATTCCCTTTTAACTCACCTATGTGGAGATGTAGGGATGTGATCCACAGAGTACCAGCTTCATTTTAATGTATATATGTTCCTGTGTTGGTAATTATACCTGTCCGAAATTAAATGGCATTACTTTTTGACTCACACTTGGTGGAAAAGTAGGGATGTGATCCACAGAAGAACAACTTCATTTTAATGTATGATACATGTTCCTGTGTTGGTAATTATACCTGTCCTAAACAAAATGGCATTACTTTTTGGGACCTATGTGGAGATGTAGGGATGTGATCCACAGAGTACCAGCTTCATTTTAATGTATGATATATGTTCCTATGTTGGTAATTATATCTGCCCTAAACAAAATGGCATTACTTTTTTACTCACACTATGTGGAAAAGTAGGGATGTGATACTCAGAGGACCAGCTTCATTTTGGTGTATGATATATATTCCTGTGCTGGTAATTATATCTGTCCTAAACAAAATGGCATTACTTTTTGACTCACCCCCGTAGAAGGCCGATGAAGATCGACGAGTGACGGAAAAAAATAACACGGAACGAGAACAAATTGATAGGTTTAAATAAACCCACAACTAAGTGTTAGCCAATGATATGGCCCGACTTAATCGACACGTGTTTTTAGATTATTTCCAATTAGTTCAATTCAACTGACTCCGTGTTTAATTCCCAGATTGAATTTGGGATCTCAAGAAATTAATTATTTAATTAATTTGATTAATGAAATGGGATTCACTCACGACATCGTCATAACACGCAAGCATTCATTATAAACCTTTTAAAAATATAAATAAGACACCCAGCTTTGATTATCAATTAAAAAAAAAAAAAACAGTATTGCCAAAACAAAGTTTTGTCCTTAGCGACTAGGCTACAAAGCGGAAGGTTTTAAGCTTTTTGATTCATTTAAAAAAACATAAAATGAATAAAAATAGTATTTGATGTCTGATAGAAGCAATTATATTAGGAAAATAATCTCTTAAAATCGCAGTTAAAAAACGCGAAAAAACAAATAGAAAATAACCCCCCAAAAAACAAAACAAAAACACCTGTTCTTTGTCTTGAAAGGTCGAAGAGTAAAATTCTTTTTTATCAGTTATCCTTAGTAAATTATTTGACACTTGTATTCGTTTTCCTCCCAATAAAATAGGTGTTAATCTGAATAATACATTAATGTAACAATCTTATTTTCCCGATATTACGAAGAGCAGCCCGAAAGAGAGAGGATCGGAAACTACATAAGGTATTTATTTACCGAACAACATCGTCACGAGCAGGATGTGACGCAAGAGCAATTTTAAGCGGAAGTAGAGCTGCTCTGAATTCAGAGTTTTTATTCTTCTAATTTGGTTGCCCCATTTAGGTTAAATACTCAAATCTGCCTGTTTCGATTTTCTTTAGCAAATACTAGCGAATAATAACAATAACGTAATCCAGTTGTACTGAGTTGGCGGAATAACTTCTTCCTCCTTTTTATTACAAGTCAAACATTGCCGAAACGATACGTCGTAGTAGTAGTCGTTAGTAGTAATAGCCGTTGTTAGTGTAGGAACAACATACGCAAGTCGTATAGTCACAAGGGGACTGTTTATTTCTTTCTAGGCTCGTGGGTTCTATTTAGAAGAGGAGGAGGAGGAGGAGAGGAGGAGAGAGAGAGAGAGAGAGAGAGAGAGAGAGAGAGAGAGAGGATAAGGTCAGATTATTCTATCGTAAATCATGTTCGGTACCTCTATGTGAAACCCATACGGGGGAAACCGGAAAGCCCCCGTCTGCCTCCCACGAAGCCTAACCGAAAAAAAAAAGATTTTACTCTTCTTCCGTTTGTCGTCCCGAAGGCGTTAGAGTCACTTCCGTTCCTCTGCAGAAAGTAGAACTTCTGGTTATACTTTTTAACTTTAGTTCCGGGGTCATTGGTCGGTCAATTGAGTTCCAAACTTAAAAGAAAGGAAATGAATCCGACGGTATAAGTATAGATAAAAGCATATGAAAACACATAATGCTGTTAAAGTGAACACATTTTATATCATATTCATAGTTGATATTGAACAATATTTCGTTATATAAAAATCACCTTACAAATAAAAACAAGCTCTGAAGATAATTTTCATAAATCGAAATATTGTTCAATATTAGCTATGAATATGATATAAAATATTTTCACTTTAACAGCATTGTGTTTTCATATCCTTTTATCTCTCTCTCTCTCTCTATATATATATATATATATATATATATATATATATATATATATATATTAAGAATACTGCCCGTAGTTAAAGGAAAGAAATATCGGACAAAAATAAGCATTACATGGAAAGAAGGAATATTCATTTATACAACACACTCGCCACGGAGAGATTGCGACAAAAAGTTCAATTTATTAAGTGGGGTTTAAAAGATTTGTATTCAGTTTTTCTTCTCCTAGACTGGTTGCCATGACAAGGTAAAAAAGCCCAGCCTGTCCTACTATTTTGCAATAGCTGGATGGAGAATAGTTGGATTAATACTTTTTCAAGGACATAAGTGTCATGTGAAGTGCAAACAGCCTCGTCCAGAACTCGTCTTGTCATTCCAAAGAAAATATGCGAAAGAGCATTTTCATTTTTTCTGGTTTTTTTCTATAAAATTTTTATTCTGTACATATCCAATTTAATCACACTTTTCTATTTGTCAATCATTATCAGCCCTGTCATCTGGGGGTTTAGAATACACCGACTGTACCTCTGCAATGGGGCCACCTGATGACCGCGGTTTGCGATCCGTGATGTTTAATGACGGAATCACTTAGGCCCTTACTTAGGCTAGACGGGTGGTCGATGAATCGGCTAGGTATCTCTAGCCCTATCACCTATATGATTGTCCCAACCATATTGCCCTCATGGCAAGCCCCAACCCTTTTTATCATATGAAGCAAAACTAAATTGCAGCAAATAATATTATCATATCGGTGGTAGAAGGTGGTGGCTGAGGGTCTTCATGTCCAGGGAATGACGTTAAACTCTATCTGATGATAAGGTTCCAGTTTTGGACTTCTGGGGAATAAGGAGCACCCCTTCATTACCATTGCTCCTTGGTCTACACTGACCCGGAGTGGTAATACCTGTTAGGGTCACATCTATGGGTTAAATAGTAAAACATGTTTATAACCAAAATTGATTATCCATTAAGAATGAATTATTTCAAAACTTTATCGGCATTAAATGACCCACTGAGGTTGATATGCCGTAAAACAAAATAAACCAATAAAACCAAAACTAAAATCTCGTTTTAAACACATAAACTCCGTTTCATCAGAGTCGACATAGAGGTCAATGTATCTTGCTAACTTCCTTAGACTATGCTGCAGAGATTCAGCTTGGGCAGGTGTATTTGAGATAGGCACAAGATAATTTATTATAGTTTCTGAGAAATATCGCCGGCTTCTACAATAATAATAACAATATAAGGCAGTGATTCCCAATCTATGACCACATGGCCACAATATGGGCCACAGCAAATTTCAAGTGGGCCAAGGAAATATTATAATTCTATATGATTTCAGAGCATTCATTTTTTATATACAAAATCCAATCATATATGTGGGAAATTTATATTTTCTAGAAAGTAAGATGTCAACTAATTCACCGTAGGGGAGAGTGGGGAGAGATTTATGTAGTTTAGATACTTGAGATAACGTGTGTGCGTAAATATGGTTGTATCTTGATTGAATAAATATCTTATGTAAAATGGAAATATTTTCTTTATTATAATAATTTCATGAGCCACAAAAAAATCTGGTTTCAAAGTGGGCCATGAGCTAAAAAAAGGTTGGGAACTCCTGATTTAAGGCGTCGGGGTGGCCTAATGTCAGCCAGACAGCGAGGGAGTATATCCCCTTTTCACTAGGGCTAGACCAAGGATATTATTTTAGCGTCTGAGGTGAGGCGCCACACCTACCATTAGCACCTAGTTTTACGGCACAGATACCTGTGCTACTCATACGCTGAGTTGGGGAGGGCCGGTATCGAATCAGAATCTTGTGATTCATATCCACACGCTCTATCGACTGAGCTAAACCGATACTATAATATTAATAATAATATATTGTTTGCAAACAATTTTGAACTCAAATAAATATTCTAAATACAAATAATTTTCACAGATATATGATTACTCCCCAATGAGATGGGCAGCGTCAGTAGGGTAAAGGTTAACAAGTTAGTCTAGCAAACCAGTTCGAGTAACACTTGGTGCCCAATACATCCGGTTTGCGCCATAATTAAGCAAAATTTCGTAAATAATTAAAAGGGGATATCAGACTCCTCCCATGGTGCAATAGTTAGCAAGCTACATTAGCAAATGTTTACTAGTGATTCTGACGTTTCAACTAAACAAAGCCAGTAAGTAAATACAATGAGAAGATATAGGATGCTTTGCGTGGTGTAATAGTTAATAGACTAGTGAGTTCGAATTTTACCTGATCACCCAATACACCAGGCCTTGTGCCACAACTAATCAAAGCTAAGTACAAAGCTAATCCTAGATTAAGTACTAACTAGTACTACCAATTTGGAGGTGCTCGTAACGCAATGAATAGGAAATGGACTCGGCGACCCGCGTTCAAATCTGGATGTGGTTGTTTGTATTTCACATAGCGTTGATACTCTTGCAAAATGTATACATAAAACTATTCCTCCTCCAGTTATTACTTGGGTATACTGGGCTCTTTGGACCATATTACTTTTAGGCACCTCTTTTTGATCTCGATTAAGAAAGGACATGTTTTTCATTTACACCGTTAATATCCGGTTGTTTTTTTAGGGGTTAGGGTTAGGGGTTAGGGTTAGGGTTAAGGGTTAGTTTTATAATTTAAAAAGATCTAAACATCATCTGTGAAAACAACTGGATATTGACGGTGTAAATAAAAAACATGTCCTTTCTTAATCGAGATCAAAAAGGGGTGCCTAAAGATCATATGGTACGGTTCTTTAACCCTGTAACATTTTGCCAACCATTGCTGTACAAAATTCATGTTAGTATATGTTACGTATATGATGGGATATTTTAAAGTTCAAATATTAAGTATGTTTATTATTATTTTCAGTGTAAACAAGTGACACGTTCGAAAACCACTGCCAGCGGCTTACAATAGGATCGCAGTGGTGGCAGAGCCGTTGTGAGCGGCTTAAAATTGGCAAATAGTTAACCGGTCTAGGAGAAGGAAAACTGAATTCAAACCTCCGCTAAAAATGATATTGTGTCACTTTCTGCTCATGTAGAGAGGTTGTTAAATACACGCAGCCACTCCGGGTCAGAGTGTACCTGCGAATAAAGAGGCGGTCACACTATACTCTATCCAGTTAGAAAACCTACACTCTCCAGAGATCCAGAATTGGAACCTCACCACCAGATGCAGTTTAATACCATACCCAGGACACTAAGACCCTCAGCCACCGCCTTCTATCATATATATGGTAAAAAGGGTTGGGGTTTGCCTTAAGGGCAATAGGGTTGGGACAATCATATAGGTGCTAGGGCTTAACGTGACCAGCCGATTGATCGGAAGCGGTGTGTCCGACAGCCCGCCTATCCTAAGTAAGGGGCAAAGTGGAGTATCGCATATCATGGAATGCAGAGCCACCAGGATTCCGTCCTTAAGCATCATGGATCGCTTCGCACAAGAAAGTAAAAAAGATGGGAAAGAAAATAAGAAATATAGATGTACGTAGAACAGAGCAGAATCGTGTGGGTTTGTTTTTGTATGTTTAATGGCATATCAACCTTCGCGGGTTATTAATGCCGAAGCTATTAATCTAGAAGTAAAGCTGGGGATATTATTTAATACATAGCCATCATGTGGGGAGGTTCCAAAAGCAGTTTTATGTCATGACATTGTTTAATTGGTTTGTTTTTTTCAATTCTTATTATTGTTGATTGTGTTGGAAAATAAATTATTAGTATTTCAGATATTGAAAAAAAAAAGAAGATAAGAAATAAAAAATAAAAAAATATTGACAAAAATGTGATTGTCCCAATCCACGGATAACATTGCTCTAACCATTGAGATATACCTATTAACATTCTCCTCGCTAAGCCTTTGTGGACAATGTTGAACAATTTCAAAATATTCCTTGAGAAGTGAATAAATTCTTAAGATTCCTCGTCTTTACGAAAATTGCTATATTTTCGAATTCTTTTTCCTTTTTGTTTTTTTGTTTTAAATTATAACCTTTATTTTTATCGTATTTTTTTTTCTTCGCTTTTCTGCAGATAAAAGGCCATCGTCATCAGCATCCATGTTCGAGATTCCAGATTACCAAACAGTGGCGCCATCTTTCGGAAGGAGAAAGTACTATCATATGTTAAAGATTAACAATAAAGAAAGCATTTTCCCTCTTTTGAGTTTTCCCCTGCGGTCCATGATAAGAGAGACAATCAGATGCTTTCTTAATCAAGCATGTCTTTCTTTATTTTCTATGTTTATTTTTGTCTTGATTTTTCATCTTTTTGTTTTTAGTTATATATATATATATATATATATATATAATATATATATATATATATATATATATATATATGTTTGTTACTCCTATTTCGTTGAATGCCTGTTATGTAAAGTAATAAAGAAAGATTATCAGTGAAATTGAAAATTTTACTGATCTCCTCTGTATTTTTCAATCAGCAGGTATTGTATATTGCGAGATTAGGCAAGGTAAGTTACACATAAGAAAAGAATAAAACGTGTAGTTTATTACTGTGATTTGGTTTCCCTTATTTTCTATGATAACGTTCTTATCTCATCAAATGAGAAATCTGAGACGGCGTATTTCATCCTTATCGACTCGAATTCAAATAGATCTTCACACACACACACACACACACACACACACACACACACACACACACACACACACACACACACACACAAGTGTCAGTTTTATGGCTTTTATATATACATTTGTATGGAAATAAATATGTGAGAGTTATTGTGCGCTTATATATGTACTTATACGTATGAACATGCAGAACTTTATTCATAGATACAATCAGAATAATCAAATAAGATATATATCTGAAAAGCGGATAGATAAATAGATAGATAGATAGATATATAGATAGATATGAAC
>CM042172.1:65960624-66000624 GCA_023376005.1 Doryteuthis pealeii | reverse complement strand
GTAATGTGACGTAAGCATTGACATAATTTTTGTTACAGACAAAAACCGGAAGCGAAACTCCATTATTAATAGATATAGTATTCTTTCTAGACTCTTAAAGGTAGTATTCAATTTTTAGTTATTAAGTATATATATATATATATATATATATATATATATATATATATATATATATATATGGTTGAATTGGTATATATATGGTTTCCACAAGAAAAACGAAGCAGTAGAACGTTGGAATGCAATTGTTCGTGGATGGATCCGTACTCAAAATGATTGCTTTCTCATATTTCTATACTTTCATATCATCAGATTTATTTCCATTTTTCTATTATCATACTAAAGCTGAGATTATCAACTTTATTTCCTAAAGGCTTTTTTTCTATTTATGTTAAGGATACAATATTTATCCTCAGATATTCCTTGGTTTTAGGACTACTTAATGTTTGAAAAAAATTCCACTTTAATTGGTTTTAATTAGTCGTAATTAGCAATTAAGTCAAAAACTGACCCGTCCCTCACTGTCATTCTGCATATTGCTCTCACCTTCTCTATGTATGAGTAAAAGTGAGAGAGAGTGTAAGTGACGGAGATAGACATTTAACTATGTTAAAATTAATTTTAATATAGGGGTGAACTGGTAAAGACTTAGCTACCGTAGACCAGCAGTGGACTCGGCTTTCCGATAACCCGTCTCTCCAATCAGCATAAAAAGGAGTTTTTTTTTTTCTTGGACGTCAGAGTAAGGGGAAGTAGTTTTAGTTAGGTACCAGTGTGTTGGGAAATCTGTCTTGTATATATATATGTGTGTGTGTGTGTGTGTGTGTGTGTGTGTGTTGAAAGCTAGGGGAGTAAACCCCTAAAACAAATCTGGGGCCTGAGTCCCTAAGATGGAGTAACGCTGAATTTCAGTGCTACACAACAACTCCTGCAACACTGTCGTTGTCAAACTGCATTGTTTTTTTAACCTTTACTTTGGAGCACAGCCGCAGTGTGGAGAGGGATGACCTGCTGCTTGGGCAACAAAACATCCTCTATATCAACCAACCAGGCTATGTAGTTCTAAAAAGATATTTTTCGACACTACTCCATCGTCTTTCGAAGACGGAAGGATGCCGACAAAAACAATATGGTTGAATGCTATTTTATTCAGTGCATTTTGTAATTTATTATTATGGTATTTGAAAACTTGGGCTATATATTCTTTTTTCAAAAAGTAGATATTTTTTCTAACTCGCTATAAAAGATAATTCAACGGATAAAGACTCATACAAATTATATATTGAGATATATTATCTTCTCTTCTTTCCAACCATATGGATATTTTTAATATTGGACTATAAATAGGCGATAAATTCCGAGCTGAACGGTTTAAGACTGCGAACTTTATTTACGAAAATTGAATTTCACTGCTGGTAATCGCTGTAACAAAAATTCAGGCAGGGGACAATATTTTATCATCAGCAGTGGTTGGTATACGAACAGTTTCGCAAATTGGGTGATTTTGGCTTAATTAATTAACTATATCCCTTAATCAGTAAAAATCAATAACCAAATTTGGCGTATTTCTTAGTTAGAAGACTATTAATATGTATGCAAGATTTCGAATCAGAGTGATCTCCCGTTTTGAACTTATACGTTGACTCGTACATACCAAAAAATTACTTTTATATATATACATACATACATATATATATATAATCCAAAAGTCCAGAGAAGAAATTTTCCTTACGACACAAGAGTTTTATTTAAAAAACCTGTCTCAGTGTAAGAGCTCTATGTGTGCTCTTAATGTTAGAGCCACAGAGTATATATAGACTAAAATAGACTATAAAGCAAAATCTCTAAGTCTTTTGTTATTTCTTTACTTATATATATATTCCCCAAAATATGGTAGATTCTCCTATCTTAAAAGATAAATGAGTGTCCACGTTGTGCATTTTATTTGTGTTTTCTCGCGTGTGATACAAACCCATCCTTACTTCGAGGTACATTGTTTGAGCATTAATGATTCAGCAGTGTAAAAATGATATCTTTAACAATGTAATGAGAAGGTTTTAGAAGTTTTGTAGCAAGAGCTGTGAAAAGCTTGTTTTATATTGACTTGTTTGTTTGTTTGTTTTGTTTTACGGCATATCAACCTCAGTGGGTCATTTAATGCCGATAAAGTTTTGAAATAAATCAATTCTTAATGGATAATACAATTTTTTTATCAACTCATGTTTTTCTATTTAACCCATAGATGGGACCCTAACAGGTACTACCACTCCGGGTCAGAGTGGACCAGGGAGCAATGGGGATGAAGGGGTGCTCCACATTCCCCAAACCTCCAAAACTGGAACCTCACCATCAGATAGAGTTTAACGTCATTCCCAGAACATGTAGACCCTCAGCTACCGCCTTCTAGCACCCATATGATAAAAAAGGGTTGGGGCTTGCCATAAGGGCAATAGGGTTGGGAAAATCATATAGGTGCTAGGGCTTGACGTGACCAGCCGATTGATCGGAGGGGGGCTCTCAGACCGCCCGTTTAGCCCAAGATAGGGCCAAAGTGGAGTATTGCATGTCATGAACTACTCATCCACCTGAGCTCTATCCTTAAGCATCACGAGTCGCCACCCACGGCCAACAGTGGCATCATTTGGGGAGTTTTACCCCTCTGCAGAGGTGCAGTCGGTACATTCTAACGCCCCAGCCGACAGGGCGATTTATATTGACTTGACTGGAAAATAGAAATCATTGATCTCAGAATATCATACTAATTTGTTGATGCTAATTCAATATAAACATTACCAAGAAGCTGTTAATCAGTCAAAGGGAGGATGTACACTTTATCAAAGATCAATCTCTATGTTTTTTTTTCTGTTCCCTTTATGAAAAATAGATTTGAAACACACTGTTATTATTAGCGTAAACATTTTAATTTGCTTTAACATATACTCAATTAAAATCATATTAGGTTTTTAAAAAGAAGTTTATAACTATCAGTATATGCAAGTAAAATTGTTTTATATTTATTGAATAGTTTAAATTAAATGTTTATAAATATTTTGTATGAGTGTGTGGGATGTACGTTTTTTTTGTGGTAATAACTAAGTGTTACATGATATTAGGTAAACACTCACGTATCATCTGAATTATTTTCTACTTCTCCAAATACACACACACACACACATACACACACACATATGTATATATTTAAATATACATATATACTATGCGTGTTTATTAGATTTATATATGCTTGTACATTATATATATATATATATATATATATATATATTATGTGTGTGTGTGTGTGTGTGTGTGTGTGTGTGTGTTTGTACATCATGCACATGTGTGTTTGTACATTATATATATATCACTGTACATTATATATATATCACTGTACATTATATATATATATATATATATATATATATATATTATATATATATACGTTTGTACATGTTTATGTGTGATAAGATTTTATTAACAGGAAAATTAATTCAATTCGTGCATCATTGGAATTATTTTCTCCTTCTTCATGCCTATATATAATATATATATATATTATATATATATATATTATATATATATATGTGTGTGTGTGTTTTATACCTTGTATGTGTTTTTACATTACATATATATATGTATATATATATATATATATATATATATATATATATATATATATATATATATATATATATGCATATATTGGTTTGTATCTTATATGTGTTTTTAAATTACACACGCATATAATATATATATTATATATATTATATATATATATATATATAAATATATATATATATAATATATATGTTTAATTCTATATATATATATATATATATATATATATATATATGTTTGTACATTATAGATACGCGCAATTTGAACATATGTATGTGTTTGTGAGTTATAAAGTTTTATTAACTCGAAAATTAATTCCCATTTAGTTAAATACGTAATTTCTTATCGGAAAACGCGATGCATTATCTCCAATTCTTTTTACATATGTAAAATCTATGAAATTGAAATTAATAAACATCCAAATAAACAAATGTTTAAGTTAAATATTTAATTAAAACAGTGATATGCTCACCTAACATATTCCTCCCACTTGTGGACATCATTTCCACGTATTCACAATATACAGATATCATAAAATGTCAGTTGGATGCCGAATATATATATATATATATATATATGTGTGTGTTGTGTGTGTGTGTGTTGTGTGTGTGTGTGTGTGTAAATATAAAGAAGTGAATCCGACGGTATGTAGTATAATAAAAAATTGAAAAAAAAAACACAGGTTTAAATGAGTTAAGTGGTGAGTTTATTGGCCGACGCTGCAGTGTTTCGATCTATTAATTAGATCATCTTCAGGGCTATTGTTAGTATGTGGAAGGTGATAAATTTCTTTTTATCTCAGAATAAGGAGAAAGGCGAGTAATAGTCCATGTTTATCGGTCTGTTTAAAATTTGAAATCTGAGAAAAAAAAATATATACATGAGTTAAGAGTAAGGAAATGAATCCGATGGTATTTGTATAGATAAAAGGGTATGAAAACACACAATACTTTAAATATACGCTCCTACGTTTGGGGCACAGGTGGTTGTCGTCAGTGATGTTACCTGCATTGTTAATTGGGAAGTTTCGGGTCTTCCAACATCAGACTTCCCTCGCCATGCTGACCCTATCAGAGGTGATCAAACTCCGATACCTCCACCAACATAAAAAGGTATGAAAACACACAATACTGTTAAAATGAAAATATTTTATATCATATTCATAGCTAATATTGAACAATATTTCGATTTATAAAAAAATCATCATCAGAGCTTGTTTTTAATCCGGACTCGTCAAGAGAGAAGCATTTTAGCTATGAAAATGATATAAAATATCATAAGTACACAAACACGAAACACGAGACTCAATGACGACAAATAAGGACGCCGGTAAACCATGAAAGGAAAAGGAAGAACGGAAAACGGGTCACGTAGACACGAGTCACGGGTATAAAGCTGTCCAAATATTTTCGAAAGTAAACGTTTCTGATGACGATCAATCACCTAATGGTGATGTTCCGAAACCATTGGCAAAACTGACTTTTAAATGTATTGGAATCTATAATTAAATAAATACAGCTCTTACAGAAGTAATGAGACTATAAATTTTCTCCAATACTAACAAAGAATTAACTATATATATATATATATATATATATCTTATTATAATGGAGATTGTGTGTTTTTCTGTCTGTAACCGAAACTATATTACTATTCAAGTAACAATTCCCTTAATTATACATCACTACAGGATTTTATTATAAAAAAACCCTCAATTATTAATAAAATTTCACATAATTAATACTTGGTAATATCTACATACTAATAACATGCAGTTGTATTTATATATAAAAACAAATAGCAGTTTACAGTGTGAATGGAAGGCTAATTTGCATATTGATATTAAAAATCTGATTTTAATAAAGAGCTTAGTATAATGATTTCTAATTGTTATCTAATGAATATTATTAAAATCTCAGGGATAAATCTTAAAAAAATGCATTAACAAGAAAAAAGAAACGGGAAGGTGAAGGCGGACGGGCCAAGGGGAACGAAAGGAGGGAAAAGGGAGCAAGGAAAAACGGAGGGAGGGAAGGATGGAAGGGGCAGGGGGCGATGGGGAGCAGGACCGCCGCGGGGCAAAGGAGGGGTAGCGAGCCGGGCGGAGTGGAGGGCAGGCAGCAGGGCGAAGGGGAGACAAGAGGGGATGACGTGTAAACGGAAAGACGGGCACCCGGAGGGGGGCAGAGATGGGCGAGGAGAGAGAAGGGAGCTAGCGGGAGCGGGCAATGGGGAAAAGGCTGGAGCACGAAAGGCAGACACACGCGGAAGCATCATGCCCGGGGGGGACGGAATAGCGGAAGCCCGCGGAAGCAACCGCACGGCGCGATAAAACCAAACGCTGGGGAATAGAACAAACGGAGAGCCGAGGAACGGAGCAGAGAAGCGCGGCTCGGGGGGCGGGGGGGGGAAGACCCGGGCCGGGGGCGAAAGCGGCGGGGAGCGCGAGAAGGGGCAAGGCCGGCCGGAGCGACCAAACGGGGGGGGGAGCACGTCCCGGGGGGGCCAGCGGAGGAGGACAGGGGAGCGCACGGGCGAGCGCCACGGGAGGACGAAAAAAGGCCAGGGGGAGACACTGGTGGGGAGGGAAGAAGCAGAGCGACGCCGAGTGAACGAAAGAAGGGGCCCGAGGGGGAGAAGGGGGCCGACGGACGACGAGGGAAAGACCTGAAAGAAGGCCCGAGAGAACACAAGCGGCCGAAACGGGGCCAAAAGAAAAAAAAGAGGGAGCACAATAGGCGAAGAAGCCAAAGAAGACGAAGGCAAAAAGGGGGGAAAAAAGCGAGGAGAAAAAAGGGAGAGCACGAGGACAGGGCAGGCCGCCTGAGGCGACCGAAACGGGGTGCACGCCGGGGTGTGCAGCGGATGAGTGACAGGGGAGCGCACGGGCGACACACGGGGAGGGCGAAGAGAGAGAGAGAGAGAGAGAAAGAGAGAGAGAGAAGGAAGGCAGGAGAGGAGGGGGCACCACACAGGAAACGGAAAGGGGGCGGGAAGCCAAGCAGCAGAGGAGAATGTGGAGAGGGCAAAAAACCAGGACGGGAAAGGGGGTGTGGTAGAGGGGAAAAAGCAAAGGGGGAGCGTGGAGAGGAAGCGGGGGGCACGCGGAGGGGAAAGGCTAAAAGCCAAAAGGGGGAAACTGGGCTGTGTGTTGGTTGGAACGGGGAGGAATCGGGAGGGGAGGCACGGGGCAGGGAAGGGCAGGACGGGAAAGGTATGTGTGATAGGAAAAACAGGAGAGCAAACAAACGGGCAGGGGGGGAAGGCACCGCGGGGGTCAGAGAAGGGGTGGGAAGCATGAAGAAATAANCCTAACAAAGAATTAACTATATATATTATATATATATATCTATTATAATGGAGATTGTGTGTTTTCTGTCTGTAACCGAAACTATATTACTATTCAAGTAACAATTCCCTTAATTATTTACACACATTCTACAGGATTTATTTTATTTAATTTAACCTAATTATTAATAAAATTGTTTCACATTATTAATTACTGTTGGTAATATCTACATACTAATAACATGCAGTTGTATTTATATATAAAACAAAATAGCAGTTTACAGTGTGAATGGGAAGGCTAATTTGCATATTGATATTAAAATCTGATTTTAATAAATATGTGCTTAGTATTATTGATTTCTAATTGTTTTGTTTTATCTTAATGAATATTATCTAAATCTCAGGGATAAATCTTAAAAGAAATGCATTAACAAGAAAAAATAACTGTAATTTATTCTTTACTTCACATTTAACTAAATTAGGAAAATTTAGCAATGAAAAACGGGAGTGAGGAAGAGTAAGTTCAGTTGTTCTATTTTTTTATTCATACCCTCCTCTGTTTCAAATATTTTATCTGCTTCTTATTTAGTTTCATTAGCATTTCTAATTTGATACAATATTTTATTACGTTAAAACTTAAATACTTGCACCCGGAGGGTGCATATATTTGCTAGTATATAAATGTATCTAGCTGATCTGGTCAAGGTTAAAAGTCTTTAGCACGAATGATACACACGCGGAATCATCATTCCGTGTTGTTACGTAATATCTGTAATCGCGTAATCAACTCAACGGCCGAAAACAAACGCGTTTTTAAATAACAAACTGATAATCCGATGAACGGATCATATAATCTCTTCTCTTTTTTCTTTTTTTTTAATACCCTGTCCGGTGGCGAAAGCGCTTGGTAGCGCTAGGAAGTGCAGTCCTGCCTTAGCTACCGAAACTGTGTTATCATCCTGGTTGGCAGCTGATGAGGACAGGGTATCGCACGTGCTATCGCACCTTGTATGACGAAAAAAAATGCCATTTTTATACACTTTTTTATTGGTAATAAGCAGATCTACCCGATAACGACAAGAAGGTTCCGAGTTTGAGAGGTTCCGACTACGACTAGAAATACCTGAAGAAGCCGGATAACAACTCGGCCGAAACGTTGTCCAAATAAAAATAAATATGAGCACAATAGTCGAATAATCCAATAATACTAATTCAAAATGTGTTAAAATCGAGTATAAAAAAATGATAGCACTATGAAGTGGCAGTCCTGCTTAGCTACCGAAACTGTGTTATCACTCCTGGTTGGCAGCTGATGAGGACAGGGTATCGCACGTGCTATCACACGTTGTATGGCGAATATATATATATATATTATATATATATAATATAATTAATGGTGATATTATGGTTTCAACACACATAACTTAAAGTTTCTTGGTAATCCAATCATCAGATGAGAGTGGTTGAGATGTCAAAAACCAGTCGTGAAATGTTGAGATGTTAAAATCAATTTTTTAGCGTTTATATGAAGCGTTTTTCACGCGATGGGAAATGTAAAGCTAAAAATTGTTTTTTTAAACTGTGGCTTGTTTAACGTTTATGTTAACGTGGATTGTATTCACGTGATGTAATGTCATGACGTTAAATTTGTATTTAAAAAACATTATAATACAAACAAACTTGCATTGGTGTTAATGCACGCGGTGTTCAGATGAATTTTTTTTAATAAATAAATAAAAGGAGGCGAAAATTCAGGGATCAATTAGGGTCAGGTGGTAAGTGACACAGTAAAAATTGTTTAAATGCTACATTTCGGAACGAGTTCACTTCTCTTATTAACAAGTTATTGCTTGCATTTTTAATATGCACAACTTTTCTTCTAAGCAAAGATCGCAACGTTGTCCGCCTTTGTATGCCTGGGCTTTTTTTTATTTATTATTTCCATTTACTGTAGGTGTTCTGCCCATTTTTTTCCTTGATCTGCCATATATATTTTGATAAGGTGGTACTGTCATATATATATATATTATATATAACATACTCTGATTTATAGTGTCTGCAATCCTAATGAAATATACATATACCTAATGTAATCTCTTTCTTCCCTTCTCATTCTATTTTGATATATATATATATATATATATATATATATATATATATATATATATTATATATATATATAAGAAAAAAATTGAATGGACATGGCATTCATTGGAGGACTGCTGTCAATGAATACAAAGCTCATCTTTAAACTTTTTCAGAGAACACTTGGACCAACAGTTTAAGAATTGTCTTTAAGAATTGTCTTGTCACGATCAAAATTGCCATGGTAGGAGAAAAGCGAACGCTACCTACTAAACAAAAATCCTCAGTGAAGCATAGTGGTCGAAATCTAGGATTATTTTCTATTTTATCCGGGGAAATAAGATTGTTCAATCCTATCAAAAACTTCAGAATTTGTAACCTAAGCCAAGGAGTTAAAACCTGATGGAAAACGGGTTCTGCAACAAGACAACGACATACCATCAGATCTACTAAGTAAATGGCATAAAAGAATGAAAGATTGTACTTAGATTGGGCAAGTAAAAACGCACGCGCGCGCACACACACACACAAACACACACCACACACACACACACACACACATAATATATATATATATATATATATATACTGTGTATTTTTGCAGCAATTTATTGTCTAATCAAGTCCTATTGAAGACTTTTTATCGTTGCAATTTCGGACCATTTCGTCAGTCGTCATCGGGGGATTGATGTCGATCGACGAACTGGTATGGGACAGTTTCTCTACCAGCTGGATCCTGGTTTACGAAAAAAACACTAGAAGACTAAAGAATAGAATAAATATAAAGAAGAAAATTCCGTAGTCTTCAATAGTACCTGCTTAGATAATATATATATAATATTATATATATATATATATATATATATATATATTATATATATGTGTGTGTGTGTGTGTATTTATGTTTGTATGTATGTGTGTGTGTGTATCAGTTAGCAGCTCATCAGGCAAAAAACTGGCTCTATGTATCATCTATCAATGTAGCAATCTATTATATATATATATAATGATAGATAGATAGATGGCTATGGATAGGTTGCTTTATGTTTTAATATTAAATTATCCTTTCTTCGTTATTTAAAACCAAAGCCTTCTTTAAGAAGAATAAAGTAAAGTAAGTAAGGTTCTCGGGGTGGCCTAACGTCGGTATCAGCCAGACAGTGAAGGAGTATATCCCTTTTTCCCTTTCTTTAAACCAAGGAGATTGTTTCCTAGTGTCTTATGTGGAGCGCCACACCTACAACGAGCTCCTTACTTTACCGCACAGGTCACTGTACTACTCATACGCTGAGTTGGCGAGGGCCGGTATCAAACAGGAGCCTTGTGGTTCCTAGCCGAACGCTCCGCTGACTGAGGTAAAGAACAGAAGGGATACTATATATATATATATATTATATATATATATATATTATACCAACCCCTCCGCACGACAAGGCAATTTCTAAGCAGAGTTTAACGGGTTAGAATTCAGAGTTTTCCTTCTAGACTGGTTGCCTAATCAAGGTTAAAAGCCCAGTCTGCCCTACTATTTACCCATAGCTAGAGGGAGAATTGGATTTATACCTTCCCCAAGGGTATTAGCGCTATGTGAAATGCCAACAGCTTCGTCCAGGAATTGAACTCGCGTTGACGAGTCCATTTCCTACGACTCTAACATTAGACCACAGGCCTCCATATATAATCTATACACGTGTTTCGCGTTCACGCCTATTCAGTGTGGCTAGACACAACATCCTTGGCGAGGGTCAACTCAGACTGACCGCATGTAGTCCGATATCTTATCCCCTGCCCACTGACAACTGATGCTGGATTGGTGTTTTAAACTATAAGTACATAGGAATATTTATGTAGTTACGGTCACTGAGAAATCAAATTTCCAGGGAAATGATCATTGCTTATTTGCTTAGTAGTGAGAGCTAATTTAAATTAGCAATTAGAGAGCTCATTACCAAATTTATGGCAGCATATATTAATAAATCATCCACAGACACGTGTTTCGACGTTTCACGCCTATATATATATATATATATATATATATATATATATATATATATATATACAGTGTGTGTGTGTGTGTGTGTGTGTGCATGTGTGTGTTATCAATGGAGACCCTTATGTCACAACAATGTAAAAGACTGAAGCATAAATATACGGTTACTCAGCGAAGCCTGAAATGTTAACATCAGCTGATAAGTACTTATGTATATGGGACACCTGCTGAAAAGTTGATATATTGCGCCGAGTAAAAAAAAACCTTCTGATCTCGTTACATTATGAGGATATGTTTCAAAATGATAAAGTTACATCATCATTGTAAAGTCGAAACTCTTATAAAAACATGTGACAAGACGCATATACCATCACCTGCGCAATATACTTATGACTATAGCCTTTTTGGTCCAACCCTCTCTCTCTCTTCTCTCTCTCCTCTTCTTCTCTCTCTCTCTCTCTCTCTCCATATATATATATATATATATATATATATAACCAGAATTTGCTGATAAATTTTACAGGTGCCCATAAAAAGAGAAATACAAAAAGATTTTATAAATTAATCTTAGACTTCAGGAAATAATTTTTAACTATTGCGAAAGATTCTCTCTCTCTCTCTCTCTCTCTCTCTCTCTTCTCTCTCTCTCTCTCTCTCTCTCTCTTCCCTCCATATATATATGTATATTATATATATGTGTATATATATGTCTATATATAATATATATATATATGTATGTATATGTTATAATATGTATAGGTATGTATTATGGATATATATTAGCTTTTTGGATGTTTGTTTATTAGAAACGTTGCTGAATAAAGTATATATTAAATTTTTACTTGAAGGCACTTACAACGCATGTATCGCATAAAATTAATACTTTTTTTTTAGAAAATGAACTTGACAAGTGTAATCCCAGCAAAGGATGGCTCGGTGTGTAGAATACCGTACAGACTGTTTCGACTTTATTAAGTCTTATCAGCGGTATAATACTAACGATTTCCCTCCGACAGAAATCGAAAACCGGGACTTCAGCAGTACACAGCTGACATCGTAGCGAAATTAAGCTTGTCAAATGATACTACACGCCTCTACCATAATAGGTAAGGGGGCGTTATTGAGAGAATAAAACAACAAAACAGACTGTATGCCTTCGGCGAAGTGAATATAGATTTTTGGTGTTTGTGTTTTTATTTAGAAACGTTGGCTGAATAAAGTATATATTAAATTTTTACTTGAAGGCACTTAGAACGCATGTATCGCATAAAATTCGATACTTTTTCTCATAGAAAATGAACTTGACAAGTGTAATCCCAGCAAAGAGGGAAATCGTTAGTATATACCACTGATGAGACTTAATAAAGTCGAATCAGTCTGTACGGTATTCTACACACCGAGCCATCCTTTGCTGGGATTACACTTGTCAAGTTCATTTTCTATAAGAAAAAGTATCGAATTTTATGCGATACATGCGTTGTAAGTGCCTTCAAGTAAAAATGTAATATGTATATATATGTATATATATATATGTATATATATATACAGTCTACTGACTGTCTTGATTCTCACGGGCACAAACTATGCACTCTGATTCGAGCACTTTGTATGTATTTTCTCAAGAGTTTTTCGGTTAATCTTCGTATATCTGAACGAATGTTATTCTCAAGCTGAAGCAATGTCTTAAACTTATTGAAATATACACTCTTCAATAAATAAAACCACAAAAAGTCATCAGACAGACAAAGCAGGCAAATGGGTAGTGAATTAGAATTCTGAATTTCTTCAAATTATTCTGCTACCAATATTTTTAGGTTGTTAGGTATGTTTGTGTATCTTGTTTATACCTAAATATTGTATATGTATTTACATGTTCTATTCTCCTGTACTTTATGTATCTTATTGTTTCCATGTGCTCTTATATATATTAAATGTTTTGTCTCACAACGTGACGGATTGTATGTTATTCAATTATCAACTTTGAATCTTACAAGGTTGAAATTTTAAATCACTCAATTAGATAGTAAACTTCTATTATTCTATAATTTGCCTCGGTTATTTATGATATCTGAAAGATGATATAAAACAAATTCGATTGAAAACAATACATTTTGGACCATATGGCCTTTAGGCACCCCTTTTGCTTTGCTGATTCATAAGTACATTTTTTCATTTACACCGTCAACATCTGTTTTTTTTAGGGGTTAGGGGTAGGGGTTAGGGTTAGCAGTTGGGGTTTAGGGGTTAGGGTTATGAGTTAAGATTAGGGGTTAGGGTTATTGGTTAGTTTTATAATGAAAAAAACCTCTAAAAATCATCTGTTAACAAACAACCGGGTGTTGACGGTATAAATGAAAAAAATGTACTTATGAATCAGCAAATCTAAAGGGGTGCCTAAAGGCCATATGGTCCGAAAAATGTTTAGTAAATTTCGCTGGAAGGTTAAATTCCGCTTCCTCGGCCTTTATTGAATCATTAGGATCATACAAGTGTTTTGTAGAAGGGGGAAGTAGGTAGGCGGGTAAGTTTTGTTGAAGGGAAAGACTTGATTGGTTATAGGAGACATCTTTGGGGTTGATAAGGTAGGAGATAGAAGGGAAAGGAGTAGGTAGAAAAAATGAATGGTGAGGATATCAGATAGGGGCGGAAGTAGCCATTTCTTGGAAAGAGATTTGAGTAAAAGGAAATAGTAAATGAGAGTAATAAAAGGCCCCCCTTTTATTACTCTCATTACTATAAGGTAGATGACTATAAAATCAAAATCAAACCAGAAATTAGTGAGTGGGCATTGGCCCAAATAGGTCGGCAAGTGAGGGTCAACAGGAGAGGGTAGGTTAATTGAGGGTGGGAAAGAGGAAGGATAAAAGTATATAGAAGTATGTAAACACACGCACAGACACACACACGCACACGTACATACATATGCGCAAGCATCACTATAAACATAAAGACTGACCCACCTACCCACTTCCCCCTTCTATAAAACACTTGTATGATCCTAATGATTCAATAAAGGCTGAGGAAGCAGAATTAAAATTCCAACGAAATATACTACACATTTTTGTCTGAGTTTTGTTCTTTTATTCCTTATTTTATCTCATTCTGTCGAATTTATTCCAATCCCATTTTCCTTCCTATCTATCTATGCTTAGTCATATATTGCCAGATAGTTAGCATGTTATTTAGGTTAAGAGGGTCATGCATATGAATTATGAGTAGGTCTGGTCTTCTGGCTGGGATAAGATGATCCGTCTTAATCTCAAAGTCGCAGAAAAGTTTATGTTTCATTTCCAAGAATAGATTCTGGTTTATGCATATACCAATTTGTTGTGTGTTCAAAAATGAGTTTTTGCATAATTCCAAGTGGATCACCTTTCTAACCAAGTCGTGCTAGGGTGCTATTCTAGTTGTGCTAGTTTATTACATTCGCTTAACACATGGTTAATAATTTCATCTCTGTCACCATACACTCTGCATTTGCTGTTCTGTTGTGTTGACTTATAAGACACATTATTATCATTATCATTATCATTATTCTTTTATTATTTCACATCATGAGAGTTTTTCATACCTGACTTAACTGGTGGTTCACTGGAGTTAGAGTGACAGCAAGTCACCTCATGACTCTTCTGAGTATTCTAGCCAATCTTAACAATGCTAATGTTTGGAAGGTCTCAATTCTTCCACAATTTCTAGGAGGAATGAAGCTTTAAAGCTCATTTTACAGACAGAAATAGATTACAGAAAGTCGCCATTTTTCACGAACCCCACCAAATTCGGAGAGCTAAAAATCGACATAACTCCACCAATTTTTGGAATTGGAAGCTCAAATTTTTGGGATTGTCTAACTTTAACATAATCTACACATGTACAAAATTTCAGAAAAATTGAAGGTATAATTATTTGCATAAGTTATTTATCATTTTAATATTTAGATATTTAAATACTTGAAACACCGCCCTGTCGGCTGGGGCGTTAGAATGCACCGACTGCACCTCTGCAGAGGGGTAAGACTCCCCTAATGGGGTCACCTGTTGGCCATGGGTGGCGACCCGTGATGCTTAAGGACGGAGTCTTGGTGGATGAGCAGTCCATGGCATGCAACACTCCACTTAGAATCTTACTTAGGCTAGACGGGCGGTCTGAGAGGCCCCCTCTGATCAATCGGCTGGTCACGTCAAGCCCTAGCACCTATATGATTTTCCCAACCCTATTTCCCTTATGGCAAGCCCCACCCCTTTTTATCATATGGATGCTAGAAGGCGGTGGCTGCGGGTCTACATGTCCTGGGAATGACGTTAAACTCTATCTGATGGACAAGCCCCAACCCCTTTTTATCATATGGGTGCTAGAAGGCGGTGGCTGCGGGTCTACATGTCCTGGGAATGACGTTAAACTCTATCTGATGGTGAGGTTCCAGTTTTGGAGGTTTGGGGAATGTGGAGCACCCCATTCATCACCATTTCTCCCTGGTCCACTTTGACCCGGAGTGGTAGTACCTGTTAGGTTCCCATCTATGGGTTAAATAGAAAAATGTATTTATAAAAAAAATTGTATTATCCATTAAGAATTGATTTATTTCAAAACTTTATCGGCAGTAAATGACCCACTGAGGTTGATATGCCGTGAAACAAAACAAACCAAACCAATACTTGAAACCCTATGCCTGTATATGAATTATGAGTAGTTAGAATATTTACTTGATGGTATAATTGTTTGCATAAGTTACTTATAAGAAACCATATATCTTCTCGAAACACTAGGTACAAGATGATGTCATAAAACACATAAGTCGAAATCGAGGCAGTTGTTTCAATTCTTTTTAAAGGCCGTGGTAAAAGAAAATAAAAATAATCTATGATATATTTCCCGATCCCCCCAAAAAAAATATCCACAAAAAATTAATGAATAATTAAACACGTAAAATAGACACACAAAAATACACTCACAAAAGGACACTTACACAATAGACACACGCAAACAAAAAATGCGAAAACAATGAACCCATCTGTTCAAAACAAATATTCGTATTTTTTATCTACTTAAAATCCTAATAAATATATTTCAATCATAATTTTATTTTCCCTTTTTTTTTACATTGTCAAACAAAATCCAATTTTACTTATTAATTCGCTTATCTTATTAATATTTTTATGTTGATTTATTTATTCATTTTTTTAACTTTATTTGTTTTTCCGTTAATAAAATCTGAGTGTATATAATTTAAATGCGATTATTATATTTTCATATATCGCTGTATTAAAAAAAAAAACAACACAATATATGTCTACATAAGAAAAGACAAATAAGTATATATTTACGTATGTGTAATGGCAGATTTGTGCACAAAGGATTATGTCTTTTAAAAACCATCACAAACATTGGCGAAGATAACTTTTTTTTTTGGCAAAACTTACATTTACTTATTATGAAATTTATGAAATAAAATTAAGCATTTTTTTTCTTTTGGCAGATATCTGCTTCTAGTTCACACACATACACACATACACGCACACATACACGCACACATGCATACACACATACATACATATATGTAAGTATGACTGTATTTGCATTGATACTGGAGGCGCATGGTCTAATGGTTAGAGTCGTAGAAAATGGACTCGTCATCCGAGTTCAATTCCTAGCCGAAGCTGTTTGCATTTTACTTGTCGCTAATACTCTTGGGAAAGGTATGAATCCAATTCTCCGTCCAACTATGGGTAAATAGCAGGACAAGCTGGGCTAGGTATCCAGTCTAGGAGAAGGAAAACACTGAATTCAAACCCGTTAAAACGCCGCTTAAGAAATTGAACTTGTGTCGCATCTTGCTGGTGCAGAGGGGTTGGTAATATATATATATATATATATATACCCATACGTACATAAATTGACATATATCTATCAATTTTTTATTTTATATATATATATATATATATATATATATATTATATATATATGTTTTATTGAAATCGACGGACAATTCTTGTCTGACGAGTTTCTTTTCTATCTTTACAATAGTCTGGCTATATATATATATATATATATATATATATATATATATATATATATACGGTTCATCCACCACATGATTAGTCATTACTTTTAATCAAAGAAACAGATTTTAAAGACAAATATCAACTATCACTAAACATATCATAACTGCACAACACACACACACACACACACACACACACACATAAAACGAACACACAAACATACAACCACACAAACAAACAAAAAACCACGCAAACAAACAAACAAACAAAAAAACACGCAAACAAACAAATAAAAAAATGGGAAAACACACCATTTAACCTATGTAAAAGTAAATTCGACGGGCGGCCTAAAGTTGGTATCAGCCAGTCAGCGAGGGAGTATGTCCCCTTTTCAATAGCGCTAGATCAAGGAGATTGTTTTAGCATCTGAGGTGGAGCGCCACACCTACCATCAGCTCCTTACTTTACCGCACAGATCCCTGTGCTACTCATACGCTGAGTTGGCGAGGACAGGTATCGAACTAGAAACCTGTGGTTTCTAGCCGAATGCTCTACCGACTGAGCTATACATATAATTATGGAAAGAAATACATTCTAACACACATTAATTCTACTCAATAGACAATAAAATACATGAATATACATATGTATATATAGCAAAACACTTACTTACATATGTATGTACACACACACACACAAACATGCACACGCATACACACACACAGACACGCACACACACACACACAAGGGTTGTTAGAATACACACGAATAAACGCATACATTAAATCTTTTTATATACACACAAAATATATGAAATATATATACACACAAAAATATTAAAAGTGAAACAATGGATGTATGTGTATGTATGTGTATGTGTGTGTATATGTGTGTTTGAGTGTGTTAATATGTGTATGTGTAATTTTTAACCTAAACATCAAAGGGAATATATTTCATACAAAAGATGTTTATTTTTCAATATATTATCTTATATATATATATATATATATATATATATATATATATATATATATATATATATATAATGTATATAATGTATATATTATATATTATCTTCTGTATATGCACTTAATTCGCTGGTAAATATTAATCTTACAAACAGAATGGTATACTCAAAAAAATTAAAACCAACTTGATATGAAGGCGTACTTATATCGGTTTATATATATATATATATATATATATATATATATATATATATATATATATATAATGTTTTTGTGTATAAGAATGCAAGGAATGTTAGATACTTAGGGCTTTAAGAGGAGAGTAATTTAAGATGGTGTTTATTTGGAGCTTAAGGAAAATGAAAATTTGAAAATCACCTCCAAAAATAAAAGCCTAGTTGGACTGAAATCCTTTAATCGGTATTAGGCTTATAAAAATTAGATTTGTATTTTGAATCAATTTAAATCGAATGAAACTAAAAAATGTATCGGTTTCGTTTTTTCTCATATCTATTCCTATGACTGTCAGAATTGTATACCTACCCCCCACACGCCTCCAGCCATAAGCCTATATATATATATATATATATATATATATATATATATATATATATATATATATATACATACTATACATAGGGAAATATAGGTAGATTGATTGATAAAAAAAATAATGCACACACATACTCCCCCCCCCATATATATATATATATATATATATATATATATATATATATATATATATATATTATAATGGAGATTCGCTTCTGGTTTTTGTCTGTAACAAAAACTACGCCACTGCTTACGTCACTGCTTACGTCAGATTATCAAAATATTCATAACATAGAATAAATACACTCAAAATGTGAACATGTAACATTAGACAGTCCTCATTGTTTTTAAAATAAGTTTTAATAAATACATGACTGGTATTATATATATATATATAGTTTGTTATATTTTGATCCATATCTAAAGTTCATATTTGAAATTGTTTTATTTTTTAATCCTTTAATGAATTTGATGATTTTACTTACTTAGGGTACAAACTCGCTGAATTGAATTTTTAACTCCCACCCCTCAGGCAATATGTTTCAAAAATCCATTTTTACATCGCCCGGAGGTGGTTTTTATTTTGCTAGTATATATAAATAGGTTAATCCACAGGCACGTGTTTCGCGGTTTCACCTCTCATCAGTGTGGCTCTACTTTTAACAGCTACCTATAGCCGGGATCGAGACCTGACTGAATTCCTGCAAGCAACCTCTACTCACACCAACAATTGACCACCCTTCCCCGTATTCACGAGTGAGTATTTTCATACTAGTGAATTGGGAAATTCACTAGTATGAAAATACTCACCGTTAAAGCAAGAACTCAATCCAAAATCCTGAAGAAGGAATAATAGACCGAAACGTTACAAAGCCACTTCTTATCTATCTATCTATCTATCTCCTCTCCTAATCCATCTATCTATCTATCAATCTATCTATATATCTCCTCTTCTAATCCATCTATCTATCTATCTGTCTGTCTATCTCAAACTCTTCTTATCTATCTATCTATCTATCTATGTCAACCTCTCTTCATCTATCTATCTATCTATCTATCTGTCTGCTGTCTGTCTGTCAGTCTTTGGAAAACTCGTGGAGTTGTGGTTAATGTGTTTTACTGCGACGTCAAAGTGAGTAGATTCGCTATTGCATTCACTTTCGGACTAGTATTTTCATACTAGTGAATTGGGAAATTCACTAGTATGAAAATACTCACCGTTAAAGCAAGAACTCAATCCAAAATCCTGAAGAAGGACTAATAGACCGAAACGTTACAAAGCCGACATCAACACAATAAACATCCATTTTCTACATTTGTCTACCTTTCTCCACATACTGTCGGATTAATTTCTTCTTATTTCTCCCATGTATATATATATATATATATAATATATATTATATATATATATTATTATAATGGAGATTATGTGTTTCCTGTCTGTAACCGAAACTATGTCACTTCTCAAGGTTATTGACATCAATTCTCCTTCTATCTCTATATACCTAATGAAATATGACGGTTTACATTAATTGCCATTTCTAACTAAGCAAACATCTCTTCAATGTTCCATTTGTATTATTCTTTATTTAACTAAATACCGAGAGTATGGAAGATAACAGTACCCACTCTGATATCTATATTTAGAAATTGTACTTGCACCCAGAGGGTGCATATAGCTAGTATATGATATATATTATATTTTATATCACTTCTTTATGATCTTCAGTAATAAAAAATGTCTACCGGTAAGCATTTGTAATAAAATATCATCTTCACCTAATTATTTCCCTTGAGTAAAACATTTCTATTAATAATGGTGACTGTAACAAATTAGTCATGCTTATGTCTATATATATATAATATATATATATATATATATATATATATATATATATATATATATATATAGTGGTGGTGCGTGCGTTGTGTGTGTGCGTGTGTGTGTGGAGAGAGAGAGAGAGAGAGAGAGAGGGAGAGAGAGATAGATAATGGGAGCAAACTGATAGAGATACATACGCTTGGTTTATTTTCAATATTAAATCAACCTTACTGATTTGTTTAATGCCAATGTCACCCCTTTAAGAAGAACAGAATTAGTACTATTTAATGAATTGATGGGAGGGTAAGAAGCTTCATACCTATTCCAAAGGTATTTGTCCGAAAATGAACGTAATAGAAAACTTGCATACTAATGTGTCACTGATCAGCATGTTAGACATTAAGTCCGGAATCTCCCCTAGATATATTGATAGATATGACTACACACACACACACACACACACACACATATATATAATATATATAATATATTATAATATATAGGGTGCACAGACACGTGTTTCGACTTATCAGTCTCCTCAGTGTGGCTAGACATTTTGTAAGCTACCTACAGCCGGAATTGAAATCCGATCGGTGGGTGTCAGTCCGGCACCGAACCATTACACTTACAGAATGGAAGGGGATTTTATCTGTTTAATACACACATCGCTTTTATATATATATAAATATATATATATATATATATATATATATATTAATATATATACTATATATATATATATATATATATATATATGTATTATATATGTGTGTGTATATATAATATATATATATATATATATATATATATATATAATATATATGTATATATATATATATATATAAATATAGCAAAATTGTTGGTAAACCCCTGGGTAGGAAAAAAAAAACCCCGGCAAATAGTTTGATTTCTAAAACTATACTACAAACATCACCTTGGCGATAAAATTGAAAAAAAATAAAAGACCGAGATAGTCGTACCAACCAAAAATAATCGGTTGATACTATGATATTGGCCAAAAGATATATATATATATATATATATATATATATATATATATATATATATAAACCGCCATTATTTTCTAAAGCTGAACTACCTAAGTAGGCAAATAATAAAGTTAAACCTAATGAGTCAGATATAAAACTAACAGTTTTACTAGCAGCTCATCAGGGCAAAAATCTTAACTCTATCTATCCATGTATCAATCTATCTATACTATATATATATATATATATATATATATATATATAGATATATAGATAGATAGATAGATCGATAGATAGATAGTAGGTTGCCTCCTTTTTTAATATCATATCAACCTTTCTTTGTTATATAAAACCAAAGCCATCCTTTTAGAAGAATAGAGTAGAGTAAGTAAAGTCGTCGGGGTGGCCTAAAGTCGGTATCAGCCAATCAGCGAGGGAGTATATCCCCTTTTCACTTGCTTTAGACCAAGGAGATTGTTTTTTAGCCTCTGAGGTGGTGCGCTACACCTAGCATAAGCTCCTTAATTTACCGCACAGATCACTGTGCTACTCCTACGCTGAGATGGCGAGGGCCGGTATCGAACCAGGAGCGTTGTGGTTCCTAGCCGAACGCTCTACTGACTGAGCTAAAGAATAGAAGGATACGATTTAACCCTTTCTGTGCGCACAAAATGGTTCTTACCTTTCCCCCTGGATTTGAGTCCGAAAGTGAATGCAATAGCGAATCTGCTCACTTTGACATCGCAGTCAAACACATTAGCCACAACTCCACGGGTTTTCCAAAGACAGACGGACAGACAGACAGACGGATAGATAGATAGATAGATAGATGAAAAGAGGTTGACATAGACAGATAGATAGATAGATAGATGAAAAGAGGTTGACATAGACAGATAGATAGATAGATAGATAGATAGATAGATAGATAGATAGATAGATAAGAAAAGGTTGAGACAGACAGACAGACAGATAGATAGATAGATAGATAGATAGATGAAAAGAGGTTGACATAGATAGATAGATAGATAGATAGATAAGATGAGGTTGAGATAGACAGACCGATAGATATATTAGAAGAGGAGATAGATAAATATATAGATAGATATATAGACAGACAGATAAGAAGAGGCTGAGATAGACCGACATATAGATAGATACATAGATAAGAAGAGATAGATAGATAGATAGATAGATAAGACGAGGTTGAGATAGACAGATAGATAGATAGATAGATAGATAAGAAAAGGAGATAGATAGATATATAGATAGGTAGATAGGTAGATAAGAAGAGGTTCAGATAGATAGATAGATAGATAGATAGATAGATAGATAGATAAGAAGAGGTTGAGAAAGACAGACAGATAGATAGATAAGAGGATAGATAGATAGACAGATATATAAGAAGAGGAGATAGATAGATAGATAGATAGATAGATAGATAGGTAGGTAGGTAGGTAGGTAGGTAGGTAGGTAAGAAGAGGTTCAGATAGATAGATAGATAAGAGAGGTTGAGAAAGACAGATAGATAGATGAGAGGAGATAGATAGATAGACAGACAGACAGATAGATAAGAAGAGGTTGAGAAAGACAGACAGATAGATAGATAAGAAGAGGGTATATATATATATATATATATATATATATATATATATAGATAGATAGATAGATAGATAGATAGATAGATAGATAGGAAGGGGTTGAGATTGGCAGATAGATAGATAGATAGATAGATAGATAGATAGATAGATAAGAAGAGGTTGAGATAGACAGACAGACAGACAGACATAAGGATAGATAGATAGATTAGAAGAAGTTGAGACAGACAGATAGATAGATAAGACGAGATAGATAGGTAGATAGATAGATAGATAGATAGATACGAAGAGGTTGAGATAGACAGACAGATATATATTAGAAGAGGAGATAGATAGATAGATAGATAGATAGATAAGAAGAGGTTGAGATAGACCGACATATAGATAGATACATAGATAAGAAGAGGAGATAGATAGATAGATAGATAGATAGATAGATAGATAAGAAGAGGTTGAGAAGACAGACAGATTGATAGATAAGAGGAGATAGATAGACAGATAGATAAGAAGAGATTGAGATAAACAGACAGATAGATAGATAAGAGGAGATAGATAGATAGATAGATAGATAGATAGATAGGTAGGTAGGTAGGTAGGTAGGTAGGTAAGAAGAGGTTCAGATAGATAGATAGATAGATAGATAAGAAGAGTTTGAGAAAGACAAACAGATAGATAGATGAGAGGAGATAGATAGATAGACAGACAGATAGCTAAGAAGAGGTTGAGATAAACAGACATATAGATAGATACATAAGAAGAGGATATATATATATATAATATATATATATATATATATATATATATATATAGATAGATAGATAGATAGATAGATAGATAGATAGATAAGAAGAGGTTGAGATTGGCAGACAGACAGACAGACAGACAGACATAAGGATAGATAGATATAGAAGAAGTTGAGACAGACAGATAGATAGATAAGACGAGATAGATAGGTAGATAGATAGATAGATAGATAAGAAGAGGTTGAGATAGACAGACAGATAGATAGATAGATAGATAGATAGATAGATAGATAGTTGTTATATGTTAAATTGAGCATTCATCTATATAATTATGACGAAAAAATAACATGATGAGAGAGAGGAATTGTATTGGAATTATTGCTATTGAAATCACTGCCTGATGACACGAAAATACTTCTCTGAATATACAGTTAATAACATGGCAAATATTTATTTAAACAATTCGAATAATTTGTTTAGGCATATATGATATACTATTGACGTACACAGGCTACCAGAATGTCCAAGTAATTTATTTAAAGAAATCTGATTGTAGCTATCTAGTTAACAAGACACATTGAATTGAAAGAATTGATATAACGTAAAAACGTAAAAATCATCTAAAGATAGATAGATAGATAGATAGATAGACAGACAGATAGATAAGAAGATAGAATAGAATTCATTGTCGTAAGATAGAACAATCTACATAACCAATATTTTACTTACGTTGCAATGTTTTTATTCGGTGGAAAATTTGATTTCTTATTAAGAAATCATCATCTTTATTATATATACTAGCAAATATAAGCACCCTCCGTAGGGTGCAAGTATTTAAGTTTTAATGTAATAAAATATATTTCTCTGAATGTTTGAGATGAAGCTTGAAGATTAGTATGATCTGCGTAATTCGAACTATTGTCACCATCTTCATTCTTATTTGTACAACGTTTCGGCCGATATACCCTCCGGCCTTCTTCAGGTATTTCTTGTCGGACTCGGGAACCTTCTTTTCGAACTCGGGAACTTTCTTGTCGTATTCGGGAGCCATCACGGAACTTTGAACCTAACCCTTTATCTATTCCACGGGGTATCCTGTTCTCATTCCGCTAACCATAGCTGGGGTAGGAGTTGTGTTGATTAATTATTTTTCTAACTGCTTTCACTCAGGATTGAACTCGGGAACCAGAGATAACTGTCACTTAGAACTGTCTTAACCTAACTGCCTAATCCACTCAGCCATGTGTGTAATTGTCCGAGAACGTTCCCGAGTCCGACAAGAAATACTTGAAGAAGGCCGGAGAGTATATCAGCCGAAACGTTGTACAAATAACAATGAAGATGGGGACAATAGTCCGAATAACGCAGATAATACTAATAAAATATCATATTAAATTAGAAAGACTAATGAAACTAAATAGAATGCAGATAAAAATATGTGAAACAAAGTGGGGGTATAATAGAAAAATAGAACAACTGAAACTTACTCTTCCATCATTCCCGTCTTTCATTGCTAAATTTTCCTGATTTAACTATTTTGTTAAAATAGGAAGTAAAGATAAAATTAGTTATTTCTTCTTGTTAATGGATATCTTATAAGATTTATCCCTGAGATTTTTTGCTCATATTCATTGAGATAAAACCAAACAATTAGAAATTAATAATACCAAGCACATATTTATTAAAATCAAATTTTTAATATCAATATGAAAATTAGCCTTCCCATTCACTATGTAAATCGCTATTTTGTTGTATCTATAAATACAATAGCATGTTAATAGTATGTAGATACGGTCAAAAGTATTAATATTGTAAAACAATTTTATTAATAATTGAGGTTTAAATGAAAATAAAATAATGGAGAATGTGATGTAAATAACTAAGGGAATTGTGACTTGGAGAAGTGATATAGTTTGGTTACAGACAAACACACAATCTCCATTATAATAAGATATGTGTATATATATAATATATATATATATATATATATATATAAGGGTTTTATAGTTTACTTGTGTGTATGTGATTAAGAAAATAAAATAAAAATTAGAAGGCTATTGACAATGCAATGGAAAAATGATAGGTGATGAAATTGATGTTTATTTACCTGTTTTCTAAATTTTCGGGATAAAATCCCATCTTCAGAGGTTTTGAAGATACGTGTTTTTTATACATATATTAAGGAATTGCCGTGAACGTTATGAAGCGTCCCTTTATAGCGTTACTTTATAACGTTCACGTTAAATAGCCTACGATTTAAGTAGATTAACTAGCTGAGCAATATTCAGACAGACTTTGCTGCGTTGGCTATACCAAACTGACCCTCCTCTATTTAGTTTAAGTTTGTCTTGTTAAATGTTTGTACTTATTTGTTCTGAGTTTGTATGTATCCGTTTGGTACCGGATGCTGGTGCTTAATAAATGTATTAAGCACACCAGTTTTCTGTGTATATGTCCATCTCGCGATACAAGTCATGTATATAAAGAATGTATGGTCACAAATCCGGAGGCCCGAGTCAATGTTTCTAGTTAACGGCACAAATACAGGTTACCCTGATTCAAAGATTTAAAGAACTATGTTTTTACTCTCGGCGGAGAGGTTTCAAATTCAGATCGAGACTATGCACGAATTATCAGAAGTGTTTATTGTTGACTATTTTGTGATATATATATTTACCAACCCCTCCGCACGAGCAGGGTGTGACACAAGGTCAATTTCTTAAGCGGAGTTCAACAGGTTTTGAATTCAGAGTTTTCCTTCTCCTAGACTGGTTACCTAACCAAGGTTAAAGAGCCCAGTCTGCCCTACTATTTATCCATAGCTGAAGGGAGAGTAGGATTCATACCTTTCCCAAGGGTATTAGCGTAAAGTTAAATGCAATTATCACATCTAGGATTTGAACTCGGGGCGACGAGTCCATTTCCCATGACTTTAACCATCGCACCACGCGCTTCCTACTATTTTGTGATATAAGGTGTGTGCTAGATCCTCGCCCATACTTATAGACTAGGCGAGATCATCTGATCTATCTCTTGGCCAATCACTGGCAGTACTCTGAGGCTGATACTATACATAACCCCCACCCTACTGGTCATAATTACTGCAGCGCTCTTTGACGACGGACATAGGATTAAATCACTGGACCTTTACCAATACGCAGGATAGGACTTATACGCTTACCAAAGGATTACCAAAGGATTCATAACATAGGACTTTCTTTAAGAACTTTCAACTGGCCAAGGATGGCACTTAAAAACTTTATATTTATTCTGTTTTGTTTTTTTATTATTTGTTTCGATTCGTTTGATTCGTTTTGCCGCACTGACAGCACGGATACCCATGACCCCCCTCTCTCTCCCTCTCTCGCTCTCCATCACTCACACACAAACCCTATTGGTCATCACCGCTGGGAGGGCCTATGCGCAAAATCCAGAATCAGCACAACTCATTGCTGTAGGTTTTGCAGGTTGGTTACACGAGTTTGCCTCAATGTAGCCGTCCATAGAAGAATATCATTTATTGGATCGTTCTTGCTTTACCAGTCGTGTCCAGCATGTCTTGTTCGCCTTACTCGGATAGTTTGTGTGATAGGGGACAAGTGATCGTATAGCTGATTTTTGTAGAAAATAGATTTAAGTTTTCTAGTTAACGCCACAAATACAGGTTACCCTAGGTTCAAAGATTTAAAGTACTATATTTATTTATTGTTGAATATTTCGTGATATAAGGTGTGTGTTAGATCCTCGACCATACTTATAGACTAGCCAAGATCATGTAATCTATTCCTTGGCCAATCACTGGCAGGTCTCTGAGGCTGATAGAATACTTAACCCCCACCCTACTGATCATAATTACTGTAACGTTCATAGACGACGGACATAGGATTAAATCACTGGACCTTTACCAATACGTAGGATAGGACTTATACGATTACCAAAGGATCACCAAAGGATTCTATAACATAGGACTTTCTTTAAAACCCTTTTCAACTGGCCAAGGATGGCACTTAAAAACTTTATACTTATTTTGTTTTGTTTTTTTATTATTTGTTTTGATTTGTTTGATTCGTTTTGCCGTTGTTTTGAGTCTGAAATCATGAAAATTGCGATGATATCTAAAAACACTATATCTTTAAGAAATTGCAATCTAATGTTCAAAATAATTGACTTCTGAAGAGAAAAATGAATATAAAAGAAAACATGATTTTAAAAATTATGTAATTAGGTTTTCAAAATAAGTTATAGATTTCGTGGTGGATCTTAACTTTTTAATTAGCCGTAAATTTCAACATCGTGGGGTTTCTTTAAACCTGTATCTGTCGCATCTCTAAATTAGATTATTCTCTCTCTCTCTCTCTCTCTCTCTCTCTCTCTCTCTCACCCCATCCCTCTCTCTCTCTCTCTGCTCTCTCCACCCTCTCTCTGTCTCTGTCTCTCTCTGTATCTCTCTCTCCTTCCCCTCTCTCTCCCTCTCTCTCTCCCTATCTCTCTCTCTCCGCTCTCTCACCCCTACCTCCCTTTCCGCGCTCTCTCTCTCTCCAACCTCTCTCTGTCTCTGTCTCTTTCTGTCTCTCTCCTTCCCTCTCTCTCTTCCCTCTCTCTCTCTTTCTTTCTTTCTCTCTCTCCCTCTCTATCTCTCTCTTCTCTCCTCTCTCTCCACCCCTCTCTCTCTTATCTCTCTCTTCTCTCTCTTTCTTTCTTTCTTTCTTTCTCTCCTCTTCTCCCTCTCTCTCTCTTCTCTCTCTCCCTCTCTCTCCCTCTCTATATCTCTATTCTCCTCTCCTCTCTCTATCCACCCTCTCTCTCTTCTCTCTCTTCTCTCACACTCTTTCTTTCTTTCTTTCTTTCTCTCTCCCTCTCTATCTCTCTCTCCTCTCTCTATCTACCCACTCTCTCTCTTCTCTCTCTTCTCTCTCTTCTCTCTCTCTCTTTCTTTCTCTCTCTCTCATCCCTCTCTCTCCAATCTCTCTCTCTGTCTCTCTCTTTCTATCTATCTATCTATCTATCCCTATTTCTCTCTCTCTCTCTCTTTCTCTCTCTCTCTCTCTCTCTCTCTCTCTATATATATATATAATATATATATATATATATATATATATCCCTTCTCAATGAAGGATGGATGGATGGATATATAACATATCCGACAGAATGTATATGAATAATATATCCGTCGTGTATGTATCGGAGATATATTGTGACTTATGTTAAATTAGATATCAAATTTAATTAAATTAGATATATTGTGTCTCAGCTTTCAAAAAAGCTCTGGAGATATAGTTAAATAAATAAAAGAAAAAAAGCATCATCGTGAATGAGATAATTACGGCAAGACTTTATATAAAATCATAATACACTAATAAATCAAAAATGTATTCGTTTTTTTAAGGTCTTAAATAATCAAATCTTCTATTAATAATGGAGATTGTCTGTATTTCTGTCTGTAACAAAAACTACATCATAGCTCTACGTCACAGCTTACGTCACAATATTATTATGCTATATACACCCAAAATTTGAGTAAGCAATTTAAAAAAATGTTTTTTACTCTCGGCCTTTTTTTTTACAGTAACAAGAAGTTAACTAAAAAGTTTACAAATAAATAAATACTTACGATTTTGTGTAAAATTGATGTGGAAAATATTCCAAATTATTGTTTGATTATTACATGCACGCAACATTTTATTTGAGAGGGACGGGGCTCAGTTTTCATTTCAAATTGTTTTATTTTTTTTTGTTTTTGTTTTTTTTTACTCCTTTAATAAATATGAGGATTTTGTCTTACTTATGATACAAACTCTCCGGCATTGAATATTTAACTCCCACCCTCTCAGGCAATGCCTTTCATAAATTAATTTTTACGACGCCCGTAGGGTGTTTTCCGTTGATAGGATTAATAACGGAAATTCGCTTCCGGTTTTTGTCTGTAACAAAAATTACGCCACTGCTTACATCACATTACCCAAAATCGTCATAACATAGAATAAAATTTATTCTACGATGTTTGGCATGTTCAAATTTTGAGTGTATTTATTTAATAAATACACTCAAAATGTAAACATGCAACATTAGACAGTCCTCATTGTTTTTTAAAACAAGTTTTAATAGATACAGGACTGGTATTTTATATCTATATATAGTTTGTTTTATTTTAATATATATTTAAAGTTTACATTTTTTAATCCTTTAATGAATGTGATGATTTTACTTACTTAGGGAACAAACTCGCTGACATTGAATTTTTTACTCCTACTCCTCCGGCAATATGTTTCAAAAATCTATTTTTACATCGCCCGGAGGGTGTTTTTAATTTTGTACTAGTATATACTTATGTTGCATTATCTATGTGGTAGCATATATTATTGAGAAACGCCTGTAGAATAAGAAGCCATTGGCTTTCAAATCAGCGCGTAGGAGGGCAGGTTTACATTGGAAAAATACCAGACTGTTGGTAAAGGCGAGAATCTCGCACGTCACGTGATTCGACTAGTTAGGTAATTAGTTTCAATCTAAATGGGAAGCAGAACTGACGTGTTCTACTGGGGTTGAACTCAAACCGCGCGGTGAAAATGGGCAATACAGAAATAAATCTTTGATCACAGAAAAACAAAGTCTTGTAGTTGATTAATGCATGACTTAAGAAAATAGAAGCCCTTAGTTTGAGCAGAAAAAAAGAAGATGAAACACCCACTAGACAAGAAGCAATAAAGTCACAGTCACCACTCCATCTGTTTGTCTCTCTCTCTCACTATCACCCGAAAATTCTCTCTTCTCTCTCTCTCTCTCTCTCTCTCTCTCTCTCTCTCTCTCTCTCTCTCTTTCTCTGTCTCTGTCTGTCTGTCTCTTTCTCTGTCTTTCTCTCTTTCTCTTTGTCTCTCTGTCTCTGTCTCTGTGTCTGTCTGTCTGTCTGTCTCTCTCTGTCTCTGTCTCTCTGTCTCTGTCTGTCTCTCTGTCTCTTTCCTTCTGTCTGTTTCTGTCTGTCTGTCTGTCTCTCTCTCTTTCTCTTGTTTAAGTACCGCAATGCGTATATAACACTTACCCCTTCTAATAAAAAATGGGCTTGCATATTAGATTTAAAGGAACAAGAAAAAATATCGAAAGTGTATAGACAGGTTGGCATGCCGTTAAAATTAGTCAATCTTCTTTAAAAATATCAATCAAGACGAAAAAAAACAAAAAAACATACCCATGAATGATATAATTACGGCAAGTCTTTATATCAAATCATTATACACTAACCAATCAAAAATGTTTTCAGTTTTTTGAAAAAATGTCATTAATAATCAAATATATACTTACCGCTACAAATGAACAAAAGGGATTGCATATTAAAGCATAAAAAGAAATATCAAAAAATTATAGACTGGTTGGCATGCTGTTAAAATCAGTCAATCTTCTGTAAAAAAATATTATTATTATTATTATTATTATTATTATTATTATTATTATTATTATGGACTCTTATTATTATTATTTACTCCTTTTGAGTTTTCACATCAGTGTTAGCTGATGGTCTTTCACTGGAGTCTGAGTGACAGCAAGTCTCTTCAGGTCTCCAGGACCCTTCTGAGTATTCTGGCAGATTGCAGCAGTGCAGTGTTCTGAATGGTATCAATCCTTCCTCTGATATCCAAACTTTCCAAGCCCCTTTCCAATCCTTTTGGGACCGTTCCAAGCGCACCAATCACAATTGGTATAACTTTCACTTTCATATTCCATAACTTTTTCAGTTCTCTGGCAAGGTCAAGATATTTGTCAATTATTTATTTTATATTATTATTATCATTATTATTATTATTATTATTATTATTATTATTATTTCTCAATTATTTATTTATTATTATTATTATTATTATTATTATTATTATTATTATCGACTCTCTCGTCGATTTTCGACGCATGAGGGTTCATACAATGAACAACCCGCACAGTTATTTGTTTATAGTGGTGAAGACTTGTGTTGGACCATCCACACTTTTTGGCACAGTCGATAGGAAAGAATTGGTACACGAGGAATGACACAAACTCAATCAACGACTGACCTCAGGAATTTTGAATTCAGAGTTTTCCCTCTCCTAGACTTGTTACTTACCCAAGGTTAAAGAGTCCAGTCTGCCCTACTATTTTACCCATAGCTGGAGGGAGAATATATGGATTCATCACTTTCCCAAAGCTATTAGCGCTATGGGAAATGCAATCAGCCTTGTCTGGAATTTGAACTCGGGTCAACAAGTACATTTCCCACGACTCTAACCATTATTATTTACTCCTTTTGAGTTTTCACATCAGCATTAGCTGATGGTCTTTCACTGGAGTCTGAGTGACAGCAAGTCTCCTCAGGTCTCCAGGACTCTTCTGATTATTCTGGCAGATTGCAGCAGTGCAGTGTTCTGAATGGTATCAATCCTTCCTCTGATTTCCAATCTTTCCAGACCCTTTTCCAATCCTTTTGGTACTGTTCCAAGTGCACCAACTACAATTGGTATCACTTTCACTTTCATATTCCATAACTTTTTTCAGTTCTCTGGTAAGGTCCAGATATTTGTCCATTTTTTCATTTTCCTTTCAGCTTCACCCTGTGATCTGCTGGCACTGAGAACCACCGCTATAGTAGAAGGGTTATTATATGGTATATGTCACTGTTTAACACTCCATTCGAGGTAGAATCTGATTCCTAGAGGAGTATAGGGCTGTAAGCCAGGCCCCGACACTAACTTTTTTCATGACCGTCCTGGACAAAAATTATCAATTGTCCAAAATGGGATTTGGACCGTCCCGAAATCAAAATATTTTTGTTTAAATCATTAGCATCATCTATACTTGTCAGTCATCAGTAGCATAATAACATGTAATAAAACATTAAGAAAAGCTGAAGCAGTGATAATTCTGGATATTTTGACAAAAATCCATTTCCTAGTGAGTTTTGAGCTAGAAAAATACTTTTTTTACTTTAAGTTACCCTGCATAGGGTTAGTAGTACATAATTCGGTCCTTTTAAACTATCTCCCTCCACCATTATTCATTATATGGCTTTGAGAATAAACCTGCGGTGCCGTAGCCTCATTTTGAGACCAGCATTCGGGCAAGCACTGGACGGCCATTATTGGAATGTAGTACTAACTTTTAGGAAAAAATGATACCGTCCCCGGCAAACTGTCCCGCATGAAGTATTGATCGTCCCGGATGTAATTTTTATCGTCCCCTGTTTGTAAGCACACCATGTGTATCTTTCAGTAGCCAGTCTTTATGGTCTAGAATTGATTTCCCCATATATATATACCCATAAGTAAAGTAAAGTAAAGTCGGTATCAGCCAGACAGTGAGGGAGTCTATCCCTCTTCAATAGCGCTAGACTAAGGAGATTGTTTTTAGCATCCGAGGTGGAGGGCCACACCTACCTTCAGCTCCTTACTTTACTGCACAAATCCCTGTGCTACTCATACGCTGAGTTGGCGAGGACCGGTATCGAACTAGGAACCTTGTGGTTTCTAGCCGAACTCTCTACCGACTGAGCTAACCCGGCCCTATGTTAAGTAATGTAAGTTATTCTCGACGTTAGTCTGGATTGAACTTGCAACCTCCAGATCGTTGTCACTTTGAATTGTATTAACTAGGAACCTTTGGTTTCTAGCCGAACGCTCTACCGACTGAGCTACATAGACAACGCCAAAATAGCCCCATTCCAAACAACCAATGTTATGGTGGTATCGCACTATTCTTAACTTCGATTTTTTTTAGTGCAAGTGGGAGTGGAGTCTCTTGGACAAGGCTTGCCCTTTTTTTACTGTATACACATTGGTCACCACGTGAAGACAAAAAGAAAAAACATGGGGATAAATGATGTAATTATATATGAAAATAAAAATTCATAGCCTATTACTTTTTCTGGTAATAATAATAATAATAATAATAAATCTTATTATAATGGAGATAGTGTGTTTTTTCTGTCTGTAACCGAAACTATATCACTACTCAAGTCACAATACCCTTTGTTATTTACATCACATTCTCCATGATTTTATTTTTTATTTAAACCTCAATTATTAATAAAATTGTTTTGCATCATTAAGACTGTTGACCATATCTACATACTAATAACATGCAATTGTATTTATATATACAACAAAATAGCGGTTTACAGTAAGAATGGGAAGGCTAATTTGCATATTGATATTAGAAATTTGATTTTAATAAATATATGCTTAGTATTATTGATTTCTAATTGTTTGGTTTTATCTTATTGAATATGAGTAAAAATCTTGGGGATAAATCTTAAAAGAAATCCATTAACTAAAAAATAACTGTAATTTTATTCTTTACTTCATATTTTAACTAAATAGTTAAATTAGGAAAATTTACCAAAGAACGACGGGAGTAACGGAAAATGATGGAAGAGTTAGTTTCAAAGTTGTTCTATTTTTCAATCATACCCCCTCTGTTTCAAATCTTTTTATCTGTATTCTTATTCAGTTTCATTAGCCTTTCTAATTTAATATGATATTTTGTATTAAAACTTAAATACTTGCACCCGGAGGGTGCATATATTTGCTAATAATAATAATAATAATAATAATAATAATAATAATGGCAGAAATAGATCTATAACTGCAAAATGTATAATATTGATCACCGATCTCTCAGTTTGGACCTGAATAATTCTAATATTCCGCTGTTGCAAAAAAGGTCCAACACAGAATAATCTATATATATATATATATATATATATATATATATATATATATATATATATATATATATATATATATATATATAAATCATCGAGCATATGAGGGTCCAATGTCACAGACAAGTTAAAGAGACAGTTCTTCCAGGCCGTTGTCGTGTCAATACTGCTTATGGCTGCACCACTTGGACCCTAACTAAGCAACTAAAGAATAAACTAGATGGGAGCTGCAAGAATGCTGCGGGTGATCCTGAACAAGATGTGGAAACAACACCCTACGAAAAAACAGCTGCACGGCCACCTACCACATATCACCCAAACCATCCGAGTAAGACGGACAAGACACGCGGGACACTGCTGGAGAAGCAAGGACGAACTCATAAGCGACGTCCTCCAGTGGAAGCCAGCACATGGACAAGCCAGTGTGGGCCGACCAGCAAAGACGTACATTGACCAGCTCTGTGTAGATACAAGATGCTGCATAGAGGACCTCCCGAGAATGATGAGCAATAGGGACGGATGGAGAGAGATTGTCATGGATATCCGCGCTGAAAGCGCGACATGATGATGATGATGATATATAATCTAATTAAACTATCTGCCAAACAATAGATTTCCACGAATCTGTTATAAAATAATTGGAATATATAGATTGAATTTAATAAACATAGCAAGTTAGATAACTTACAGTTCATCTGAAGTTTACGAATAAAGTTTTACATAACGTTGAGTTGCATTATGTTATTCTAAAAAAATAACATTGTGACACTGATGTAAAAGTTTTATTTAAGAGATAAAAAAAATATTGTTTACATCATCTAGAAAACATTTTGCCCCAGAAATATGCGTGAGAAACGAACGTGTCGTGCGATTACATAAGAAATAAGCACGGGAAGCTGTGAAAAGAAATTTGAAATTACAAAAATTCTAAGAAAAGTGTAATTAGATTTTTTAAAATATATATATATATATATATATATATATATATATATATATATATATATATATATATAAAGTGTATTTTGGCAGCATTTTGTCTTTTATACAAGTCTTGTTGAACTGTACATACAATTCTTGTCGGACAAGTTTTTGGTTGATCCTTTCTAATTTTCGGGCCATCTTTTTGGTGTCGGGGTGTAACTGGTGTAACAGTCCACCAAAGGTTTCAAAACGAGCGCTTTCGGCAATATAGTTTGCCATCATCAGGTAGGAAACGATGGTATGGCTTCGTGTCTCGTTTTAAACGAGAACGAGTAGTAGCAAGGAATTAGAAGTGGGAGGTAATAACAATTGGTAGTGGGAGGTTGTAGGAATGGTAGCCATGCTGTAGTGATTTTTTTGTATATATATATATATATATAATAATATATATATATATTATATATATATATAATATAATTTATTTATTTATGATAGGAAAGCAATTACAATGCGTATAAAATAAAATAAATGATGTTTATTCTTATTGATTTCAAAGTAACTTCATCATCAGAGACGTTTTAAGAAATATATGGTATTTGTATAAACAATAGGTTAAATTAAACAGAGAATATATAATTAATTAAATTACAAATTCCAGATATACACATATATATATACATAAACAAATAAATAAAAATGAATAAATAGATAAATACATAAATATATAAATAATAAAAAGAATGAAATTGAAATTGATTGAACAACAGTTATCACGACCTTCCGCGTGGCGTTATAAAAAAAATGTGTTTATAACGTAAAAAAAAAAACCAAAAAAACAAATAACGCCACAAAAACGCGTCCATTTCTGAAAACGTCTCTTATGATAAAGTTACTTTGAAATCGATAAGACTAAACATCATTTTATTTTATACGCATTGTAATTGCTTTCCTATCATAAATAAATATTAACATACTTAACAATGCTTCAAACAATTACCAAATACTATTATATATATATATATATATATATATATATATATATATATATATATATATGTGTGTGTGTTGGTTTATTCTGACCTCCAATCTTTGGGTAGTGCGCCCAATGTAGCAAAACATTTGTATTGGAATTTATAGATTAAGTAACTTTTTTCATAGGGGGGGGGACACTATCTTTAAGATTGGGGGGAAAGAGCGTGTCAGATTTAGAACAATTTGAAACTTGACAGAATTAAAACAACGGTGGACAGACCGCTCGATGCGCTCAAGTGATGTGTTGCCAATCCACGGCAACTTCATATATACTGGACACTTTTCAGGTCCAAATCTGGGGTTGGTGGCAAACTGTATGCATTTATTTCTTGTTGTAGTAGATATTAGGTCTTCCGGAAATCCGTTTTTCAATAAAATATATCTACTATCTAATATCTACTACAACAAAAATAATGCATAAAGTTTGCCACCAATCTATGAATTTCAATGCAAATGCGATGTTTGCTACATTGGGCGCACTTCCCAAAGATTGGAGGTCAGAATAACCAACACATTCCATCATATATCCGTAACAACAACTTTGACCACTCTTCTCCACCAAGTAATCATATATATATATATATATATATATATATATATATATATATATATATGTACATACATATGAACACCCCCCACATATATATATATATATATATACTAGCAAATATATGCACCCTCCGGGTGCAAGTATTTAAGTTTTAATGTAATAAAATATTATATCAAATTAGAAAGGCTAATAAAACTAAATAAGAATGCAGATAAAAAGATTTTAAACAGAGTATAATCGAAAATTAGAACAACTGAAACTTACTCTTCTATCACTCTCGTATTTCATTGTTATTTTTTCTAATTTAAGTATTTAGTTAAAAGAGTAAGTAAAGAATAAAATTACAGTTATCTTTTCTTGTTAATGGATTTCATTTAAGATTCATTGAAGAGATTTTTGCTTATATTCATTAAAATAAAACCAAACGATTAAAAATCAATAATACTAAGCACATATTTATTAAAATCACATTTTTAATATCAATATGCAAATTAGCCTTTCCATTCACACTGTAAACCGCTATTTTGTTGTATATATAAATACAATTGCTTGTTATTAGTATGTTGATATAATCAACATACTAATAACAAGCAATTGTATTTATATATACAACAAAATAGCGGTTTACAGTGTGAATGGAAAGGCTAATTTGCATATTGATATGGTTAACAGTATTAATAATGTAAAACAATTTTATTAATAATTGAGGTTTAAATAAATTTAAAATCATTGAGAATGTGATGTCAATAACTAAGGGAATTGTGACCTGAGTAGTGATATAGTTTCGGTTACAGACAGAAAAACACACTATCTCCATTATAATAAGATATATATATATATATATATATATATATATATATATATATATATATTTGTATGTATACCGATCCCTAGAAAAACGTGTACCCAACCGAATATTCAATAACGAAAATATGTTTCCTATAAACCAAAGACACCAGTATTTTATTATTTCTACTGGAACATTGTTAAACCAAAATAGATAATATTAGACATGTATACTGCCAAACTCAAAAGCGTGTAGATCAAATATATGAAAGGTTTATTTATTTTGTTATTTTTCAATATTCCTATTTTTGGTTTAAGAGATTCATAGAATTTGCAAATAAGTAATGTGTAATAATGTCCGTTATGATATGATAATATCCGAATATCAACACAATATTAGTATCATAAAGATAAGCATTCTATAGATATTGTATCTATTACTTGGTTATCGGCGATATATATATATATATAATATATATATATATATATATATATATATATATATATATTATATATGGTGAGAAAATAGTTTGATTGTATATAAAAACATCAACCGGGAAGAAAACATGTTTTTGAAAAAAGAAAAGACCAAGATAATCGTACCAACAAAAAATAATCTATTAGTACAATATTTTGGCCAAAAGAATTTAGATGCATATATATATAAATATATAAGATATATATATTCATACAAAACCGCCAGCAGACTAAAGCTAATAAGTAAAAAGTGCTCAATACCTAAGTAGAGCAAATAATAAATATAAATCTAATGAGTCAGACGAACCTACTAAAAGTTTCGCTTAATGCTCTGCAGGGATAAGATCTTAGCCATGAAGAGCATTAAGCAAAACGTTTAGTAGGTTCGTCTGATTCATTAGATTTATCTATCTATCTATCTATCTATCTCTATATATATATATATACTTATTATTGCTCTACTTTTTTATTTTCAATATTGTTCACACTATTTTAAAGGTTAAACTATTAATTTTACTACATAATTGCCAATTTGCTCGATGCATTTCTCGAGTCGATATGTTAACTTTGGTATGCCAATATCATACAATCTCGAGGACGTGTCAATGAGGAAGCCTTGAAACACTTTGTCATTTTGACATCCACGCACGACTCGCCATACACTTATATACAATTATACTGCATGATTAGGATGCAGCCTGATTGCCAATTTCTTAAGCGGAATTTGACTTTTTTTCTTCTCGGGGGCTGGTTACCTTACCAAGGTTAAAGATCACAGCTTGCCTCACTATTTACCCATAGCTGGAGGGGGACATGATACTTGTTTTTGGCACCAGCATAAGCTAGTGGTCATTTGCTGGAGTTTGAGTGACAGCAAGTCTCGCTAGGTCTCCAGTAATCTTCTGAACTATTTGCAAAAGCTCAAAAGTATACAAATTAAACGTGGTAATAGTTAAATAATCCCACTAGTTATTATTATTATGATTATTGTTGTTCTGCTGTTGTTGTTTTTTTTTGTTTTGTTTTTTTGTATTGCACATAGTATATCTGGCATGTAACATTTCTTTAGCCGTTAAATCCTACTTAACAGACATAAATTCCACCATCGTATGTCACCCCGCCGAAAGAAAAAAATACTAAAAATCAAGGAATTAACCGAATTTAATGAAATCTTCGGACTTGATACATTAATAAATAAAAGATATAATGCACCAGTTATTTTATTTAAAAACTTTTACATTTTTACATTTTTTCAGGTCAATTAACGTTGAACCACGTATGTTTGTGAATTTGTGTTACGCCTCAAATATATGTGGTTCAAAATTAACTGACCTAAAAAATGTAAGAGTTTTCAAATAAAATAACTGGTGAATTATATATTTTATTCATTAATATATCAACACTGAAAATCTCATTAAATTCTGCGAATTCCTTGATTTTTAGTATTTTTTTCCTTCGGCGGGGTGACATACGATGGTGGAATTTAGGTCCATTAAGTAGGATTTAACTTCTTTATTGGTATTTAACAAATTTGAATTCAGAGAAATACAGACTCGTCCAGGATTTGAACATGGTCACTGTGTCCAGTTTCACGAAAGATACCCATCACACACATACACACAACCTCATATACACAAAAACATATACAGAGAGAGAGAGAGAGAGAGAGAGAGAGAGAGAGAGAGAGAGAGAGAGAGGAGAGAGGGGTTGGTAGAGAGGAGAGAGAGAGGTGGGTTTGAACTCGGGACACTGTGTCAAGTTTCACGAAAGATACCCATCACACACACATACACACACACACAAATACAGAGAAAGAGAGAGAGAGAGAGAGAGAGAGAGAGAGGTGGGTAGATGGAGAGAGAGCGGTGGGTAGAGAGAGAGAGGGAGAGTGGTGGGTAGAGGGAGAAAGA
>CM042172.1:65945624-65955624 GCA_023376005.1 Doryteuthis pealeii | reverse complement strand
TGTGTTGTGTGTGTGTGTGTGTGTGTGTGTAACACATTAATAAATTGACTTAAATAGATAGATAGATTAGATAAATATAGATATGATCCAACTGAAATTGATAGATATAAACACGGCTGGGTCGTGACTAAGTTTAAATGAAATATACTGTTCATTAAATAATTCGTGAAAATAGCGTAAACAATGTAATAATATTTATCGCAACAAAAAATATAAAAGAAAATTATTTACAAAAGTTTAAAATGAAAAAGTATAAAGAACCAGATAGTCTTAAAGAAGTTTTTTAAAAGATATATTCTAAATAAACATATGCATTGATAATCGGAAGTTATCTACACCATTGAATGGAAAGCCGTGAAACTTTATAATAATAATAATAATAATAATAATAATAATAATAATAATAATTACAGAGTGAAAATGAAAGAGAGCGAAAAGATCGACAAATACTTGGACCTTGCCAGAGAGCTGAGAAAACAGTGGAACTTGAGGGTGAAGGTCGTACCAATTGTAATTGGGGCTCTTAGAACGATCCCCAGGGGTCTGGAAAAGAGTATGGATGAATTGGAAATCAGAGGAAGAATCGTAACCATCCAGTCTACAGCATTGTTGAGATCGGCTTGAATACTCAGATGAGTCCTGGAGACCTCTGAGTATTCAAGCCGATCTCAACAATGCTGCAGACTGGATTGTCTCGATTAAACTTACACTAAAAGAGGAGGGTCAATTTCGTATAGCCAACGCAGCAAACTCAATCTGAATTATTATTAGTCTACTTTAATCGTAGGCTATTTCATGACTATGAGCCAGTCCATCTTGTAGATTGCCGAAGGGGTGTTACCTACTCCATACCAGTAAGTTAGTTCGAACTCCAGTCAGGCTATTATGTTTACTTATGTATTAATACAATTGGGAAAAGTTTCAACCCACTTCGAGTTAGCTCAGTCGGTAGAGCGTTCAGCTAGAAACCATAAGATTGCTAGTTCGATACTGGCCCTCGCCAACTCAGCGTATGAGTAAGTAGCACAGGGATCTGTGTGGTAAATTAAGGAGCTGATGGTAGGTGTGCTGCTCCACTTCAGACGGAAAAAAATCTCCTTGTTCTAACGCTGGTGAAAAGGGGATAGACTCCCTTGCTGTTTGGCTGATACCGACTTTAGGCCACCTCGACGACTTTACTTACTTTATCTATTGTTATATACCGTTCATCTTGGGTATATAAATGGCGAGAGAGATACAAGATGAAGAGATGAGGAGTTCTTACTTCCTTTCTCTGTTTGTCTATTTCTTCAGCCATTTTCTCCGGGCTGATTTCTCCGGGCTGTTGGGTCATTTTCTTGTTCTGTTCGGGCTGGGTGTCTACTCATCCCTTGTTGATTAATACTTGTTTTTTTTTTCTATTTAGTTAATCAAAAATAACCCCAGCCCAAAACTGCGCGGATGAGAAGCGGCATCTTGAGAGAACGTCTTCACTCAGTAACTATCTGGCCGCAACTAACTAAATTGATTTCTGTTTACACTTTCTATTGGACCGTTTTTGGAAGGGATTAAGTAAAGGTTATCACATACCAATCATAACTATAACGGTTACGGTAATTTCACATTCAACCCCCTCCGATGTTGAATCTTCAACGAGTCAATTCAAATGTATCTACACTACTTACATAATCCACAGGCTACCCATGAACTATGTAACACAATGGGTTAGATAGTACAGCTGTTGTTCTTTTTGACCATATGACCTTTAGGCACCCCTTGTTCAATCTCGATTCATAGGAACATTTTTCCATTTACACCGTCAAAATCCGGTTAATTGTTATCAGAAGATTTTTAGAGTCTTTTTTTTATTATGAAACTAACCCCTAAGCCTAACCCCTAACAAACAACAGGATTTTGACGGTGTAAATGAAAAAAATGTCCTTATGAATTGAGATCGAAAAAGAGGTGCCTAAAGGTTATATGATCCGTTCTTTTAAATGATTGTACTTGGAATTAAAAAATTCACGAAGGTTGTATAGCATCTATTAATAATGGAGATTTGATGTCTATCTGTCTGTAACGAAAACTACGTCACTGCTTACATCACAAAACCCAATACCACCATACTCTCACCCTTTTTTACAGTAACAAGAAGTTAACTAAACAGTTTACAAATAGATAAATACCTACAATTGTGTGTAACATTTATGTGTAAAATATTCAAAATGATTATTTAATTAAGGATTAATAGATGCATGCAACATTTTATTTGAAGGGAACAGAACTAAGTTTCTATTTCAAATTGTTTTATTTTTTTAATCGTCATAGCATAGAATAAATGCACTCAAAATTTGAGTATGAAACCTTAGACGGTCCTCATTGTTTTTTAAAACAAGTTTTAATAAATACATGCCCGGTATTATATATTTAAATTAATCAGAATTAGGTTTCCATTCAAAATTGTTTTATTTCTTATAGTACTTTAATAAATTTTATGATTTTGCTTATGATGCAAACCCTCTGACATTGAATTTTTAATTCCCACCTCCTCAGGCAATATCTTTCAAAAATTAATTTTTACACCTACCGGAAGGTGTTTATTTTTGCTAGTATATATAATATAATATAAAAATGATAATTATTTGCTGCATATAATTGTGTGGCTTCAAATATCCCTTAATGCTAATGATTTGAACACACTTATATGTTTTAAAGTATTTCAAGCAATTACATGCTTCCAAGTAACTGACAATAATTATTTGTAAACAATTACAGCATCAAGCAAACATTCTTAATAAAAATAATTTGCACACAGGCTTCAAGGATTCCTATCTAAAACTAATAATTTTCAATTAGATCTATTTGATGCATAAATGGGGTGCTAACATGTTCAAAAACTCCAGATCTGTGTGGACTTAAGGGTAATTACATCAAGGATGGAACTGCGGCTCTAGAATAGGGACCTCGCAACCGGACGCAGTTTTGGGACATATCAAAGGCACCTTTTTTTTGGCGGGAGATTACCTATGTCTGAAGGATAGAGTCGGTGTATTCTCTGGGGGCGACCAATCTGTCTCTTACCAGACGAAATCTCTGCATAAGGATACCCTTCGGTATTCGTCCATCATCCATTCGGTGGACATGACCCAGCAATCGGAGACGACGCTGTCTCATTAGAGAATATGAGCTGGAGAGTTGAGCTCTCTCCAGAACTGCTGTGTCTGTGATCATGTCCCTCCAGGTGATGCCCAGTACACGTCTAAGGTGGCGAAGGTAAAACTCGGTTGCCGGATCATAAAAACTGCCTCAACTTTTGGAAAGCTCACAGCGAGAGTGTGGGACAACAGCAAGCTCACTATCCGTACAAAGATACAAGTGTATTGATTAGCAACCTTCCAACCTTTAGACGATGGCGTAGTGTCCATTTGTTTTTTTTCTTTCCTTTTATCTACAGCTAGGTGAGTGGCTGAACAAACCGATCCTTGAATGGCAGTCTCTGGAGCAGTGATTGCAAACAAAAGGTGATGCTTTCTGTAGGTGTTGTTGTCTCTCCTTCCTTTTAGCCCTCTTTAGAGTGGCGGCTTTCCTCTCTTTTTCACATCTTTTTGTTCCTTGTTTGACGAGGAGGCGCTTCCTCGTCAAACAAGTGTATAGGACATGTGTTATCAGCACCCTCGTGTATGGAAGTAAAACATGGACCCTGTACTCCCATCAAGAGCGGCGGCTAAATGGCTTTTACCTTCGCAACCTTAGACGTTTACTTGGCATCTCTGCCCTAACACCGAGGCATATGGTAAAATGAAGTTGACTGAACTTTGGTTTGGTTTATTTTACGGCATATCAACTTAGGTGGGTCATTTAATGCCGACAAAGTTTTAAAATGAATTAATTCTTAATGGATACTCATTTTTTTTATAAACACATTTTTCTATTTAACCCATAGATGAGACCGTAATGGGTTGTACCACTCCAGATCCTGGGAGCAATGGTGATGAAGGGGTGCTCCACATTCCCCAGACCTCCAGAACTAGAACCTCATCATCAGATACAGTTTAACGTCAATCCCACGACACAAAGATTCTCAGCCACAACCTTCTAGCACATATATGATAAAAATTGTTAAGGCTTGCCATAAATATTGGGACAATCATATAGGTGCTAGGGCTTGACATGATCAGCCAATATTGAACTTAGAACTAATAATAATGAAATTTGAACATCGCACTTTTCGCAGCTCCGGAATCGGAGCCTCGCAACCAGATATAGTTTTGAGTCATATAAAATTACGGGAGGTTACGTGTCCGCGAGTTATAGGGTTGGCGTATTCTGACAATCTCTAAGTCTATTGAATGTTTTTTTTTAAATAAGTTTTTTTTTAGCTTTTTTCTTCGCCAATTATATTGCTCTGTTCAATAATATTGAACACCAAGCTCTCAACTTGGACCTGAACAAATCTAACATTCCGCTGTTGAAAAAAGGTCCAACTTAGTATCATCCTAATACCAACTTACGGGAGACCCATTTACGGATATATATATTATATAATATATATATATATTATATATATATATATATATATATATATTTATAATGGAGATTGGGGGTTTGTCTATCTGTAACCGAAAACTATATCCCTACTCAAGTCATAATTCCCTTTGTTATTTACATCACATCGTCCATGATTTTTTATTTATTTAAACCTCAATTTATATATACAACAAAATAGCGATTTACAGTGTAAATGGGAAGGGTAATTTGCATATTGATCTTAAAAAAATTGATTTTAATGAATATATGCTTAGTATTATTGATTTCTAATTGTTTGGTTTTATCTTATTGAATATGAGCAAAAATCTCGGATATAAATCTTAAAAGAAATCCATTAACAAGAAAAAATAACTGTATTATTATTCTTTAAATCCTATTCTAATTAAATAGTTGAATTAGGAAAATTTACCAATGAAAGACGGGAGTAATGGAAATTGATGGAAGAGTTAGTTTCAAAGTTGTTCTATTTTTCGATTATACCTCCTCTGTTCCAAATCTTTTTATCTGCATTCTTATTCAGTTTCATTAGCCTTTCTAATTTAACATATTTCATTATATTAAAACTTAAATACTTGCACCCGGAGGGTGCATATATTTGCTAGTATATATAATATACTAAACTTGTTGGTAAATCCTCGCGGTGAGAAAAACCTAGCAAATAGTTTGATTGTAAAAATATACTACCAAACATCACCCGGGGAGAAAAAAATGTTGGAAAAAAAGAAAAGACCAAGATAATCGCACCAACCAAAAAATAATCTGTTGTTACAATATTTGGCCAAAAGAAAAAAAAAATTATATGTATATATATATATACAATGCTAAATTGCTCCAATCTTTTAACTGGGGTAGATATGGTTTCATGCCTTTTCCAAAAGGGTGTAAGTGCAATAATTAATTGAGACTCCTTTGTTTACCAAAATGACTTGATTCGACATTAAATAACCCCCAAAATACCGTAAAACAAAAAAAACACACACTCTCTCTCTCTCTCTCTCTCTTACTTCCTCCCCCTCTCACATAGAAAACACAGATTCCTGCCATGTCACCGAAGTTAAGCAGCGATGAGACTGTTCAATACTCAATTGGGTGACCACTTAAGCAATAGCAAATATTGTAAATAACCAGAGTCCTTTGTTTCCCCAAATCATTTGAGTCGGCATTAAATAACCCGAAAACATGACGGAACCGGTGTTTCCAAGGTGGCTTGAAAGAGAGAGAGAGAGAGAGACAGACAAACAGGCAGTCAGAGAAGAGACAGAGAGAGTGTTGTTTTGTTATACAGTATATTAAACCTTTTCGGGTTATTTAATGCCAGTGTTTTCAAAAGGTGGCTTGAAGAGAGAGAGACAGACAGGCAGACAGACAGGACAGACAGACAGACAGAAACAGAGAAGAGACAGAGAAAGATATTTGTTTTACGGTATATTAAACCTTTTCGGGTTATTTAATGCCAAATCAAAAGAAAAAAAATTTTGAATCGTCAGGCCGATTCCATCACCCCTTCTGTTAACCCTTAACCTACGAGCAACCTCAATTATGGATAACAGTGACATAAAACTCTATTCTCAAATTCTTTTTCATGTCGCGTTTTTGAAAAAAAAAAGGGGGGCCCCTACTCCTAACCAATTCCGGATTAACCGTTATCATTTTATTTAAAGTTTGTTTTTGTGTTTTTTATTTTTGGTAAAGTTTTTTTTTTTTTTTTTTCATCCGAATAAAATCTCTTCTTTCGCACGCACTTTCGCTCTTTCCAACTTATTCTTTAAAAATCACACTTTCAAGCCCGCACTTTGAAAAAAAAAATGATAAATAAATGAATAAATAAATATAAGATGAAGAATCCTAAGGAAGCTTATTTGAGAGAGAACCCATTCTTGCATATTAAAAAAAAACACAGAATCTATTCTCTACATATATATTTCTCTTCTTGTTATTTTATGTCTACCGTTTTTACGCATTTGCCCAATTTTGTTTTTATTCATCCTTTTTTTATTATTTATTTTCCTTCCTCCTCTCTCTCTCTCTTCCAGCTTAAGGACAACATCCATCTATCACCAACGAACAAAACTGTGACCATCCCCTCGTTCTTAATTCTTTAACTTTACCTTCAACCCAGCCTTAAATCGTAACATTAAATCCAAAATCCATTGCAAGCCCACACCTCTTCCCACAATCTAAAACTGATTCCGATACAGCTTCTAACTAACTACAAGATTAATCCAAAAAAAAAAAAAAAAAAAAAAAAAAATCGACATTTCTTTTCTTGCTTTTTACGCCTCACAGGAATCTTTTTATTTATTTATTTATTTATTTATTTATTTTATTCATAAAACAGAAAAAAATGGGTATTTCATGCCGCTTTTCTTCAAATCCAATTAAAGCAAATATTGTCTAGATTTACCTCTCCGAATTCGAGTCAGTACACATCTTGGTTTTTGTTTCATTTGTCACGGGATGCATCAATATTTTTTTTTAATTACCGTTTTAATATTATTTTCATTATATTTATGACGTATTTATTTATTGTGAATCGATACATTCCGAGGAGTAAAGAAGTTCTTTTTTCTTTTTGCCAAAAACTTTTTCTGAAAAAAAAGAAAAGTTATTACATTTTTGCTTAATCCTGATCTTCTCTATAAAAGAAGATAGAAAAATGGCAGAAAAAAGTGACATGACAGTTTTTTCTTGTTTGCTTCTTTTTTTTTTTTTTTCATTTTATTTATTTGTTTTATTTATTTTATATATTTTTTTGTTTTTTTCTTTCTTTGTTTGTTTTATATTTTTCACACACGTCGTTGAATATAATACAATATTTTTTCCATTGTATTTCCAGTTTGGAGCTAATGTTTCGATCTTGAGAATTCCGAATATATATATATATATATATATATATATATATATATATATTATATATATATATATATATATTATTTATATGTGTGTGTGTGTGTGTGTGTGTGTGTGTGTGTATGTGTTTCTGTATGTATACATGCGTGCGTTTCCTTGTGTGTGTAAGCAAATATTTTTTGCGACTTTATGGATTAAGATTTACGAAAGTTCCTGGGTGTTTGTGGTGAGAATATATATATATATATATTATATATATATATATATATTATTATATATATATATATACCTAGTTGGATGATATCAAGTTTCCTTATATATATATATATATATTATATATATATATATATATATTATATATATATATATATTAAAATACATTTTTTTGGCGGATTAAGATATACGAAAGTGTGATGGCGCTTGTAAATATCACATGTATATATGTGCGTGTGTGTGGTGTGTGTGTGTGTACCGGTATATTATATATATATATATATATATATATTATATATATATAATATATATGGGGGTTAGAAAACATATGCAAATCTTCGTGTGCATAACTGTACCCATGCACTCGCATACTAAAAGATTTTTGGGAATAAATGCAAGTATATATGCAAGGAATGTCTCTATATAGGGAATATTTATATACTATTTATATCCAAAGATCAATGTAATATATATATATATATATATATATATATTAATATATATATATATATATATATATATATATATTTAAGTTGGATCAATTTTTTTTGTTGTAATATAAAAGAGGCTTAAACTTTAAAATTTTAATTTTATAATTTAATATTTAAATTATGAAATGCGATCAAATGAGCAGCTTCTATAATAATTTGTTTTTACGGCATATCAACGGCAGTGGGTCATTTAATGCCGACAAAGTTTTTGAAATAAAATTCATTCTTAAAGGATACTCAATTTTTTTTATAAACATTTTTCTATCTAACCCATAGATGGGACCCTAAAAGGTACTACCACTTCGGGTCAGAGTGGACCATGGAGTAATGTTGATGAAGGGTTTAACGTCATTCACACCGCCTTCTAGCACCCCTATGATTTGGAATGCTGTCCAGAGAAATCAGTGTCAATTCGTGAAAAAAGTATCATGATATTATTTCGTTGCTTTTGAAAAAAACGCATTTTTGATCATACACAGCGTATGTACATGAAGTTCTCAGTTAACTAGCAAAAAAGAAGAAATATCTTACATATATTGTACTGTACAATGACAAGAATTTGTGTTACATAATCTATGCGGTTGCATAAGATTATTGTCAATCCCCTGCATTTCTAAAGGGATGGCCCTTTTCATATCACGGGCGGGACTTTCCATGGAATATTACAGAAAGCCCGCGAAATACGTGAAGTCACGTGGGACCTGGTTGAGTCCTCAGTTTCAGTTTGATGTCGGGCAGAGAATATATTTCTACCTTAACTAGAACCCACTGCATACGCGCGCTATGTTAGTCAGATATTTAGTTACATGAAATGTATAGTTAAGTAAATAAAAGCTTAAGAAAATAACACAGTTTTGTGGTTGGTGAATGTCTTGTTAACGAGACTGATAAAGAAGACAGAAATGAGTTAAATGCGACCGACCCCCAAGATGAAGTCGAGATGTTAGAAGAAGACGTAAGATAGAAAAGACGAACAGAAGAAGAATAGAAGAAGTAATGAAAAGGGTATACAATATTTGTATCAATTTAAAAATAGGATTTATATTACGCGATTTAACAATGAAATTTGAAGCAATACTTCTATTAGAAATTTATATTTTATATAGGGAAGGATTAGCTCTGTCGGTAGTGTGTTCGACTATCAATCACAATGTTCCGGGGTTCGCTACTGGCTCTCACCAACTCAGACTGTGAGTAACACAGGGATCTGTGCGGTAAAGTAAGGAGCTGATAGAACCACACCTCAGACGCAAAAATAACGCCTCGCTGTCTGGTTGGTACCGATTTTACGCAACTCCGAGAAATTTGCTTACTAATACAGTTTAATAAAAAATTCTTTTTTTCTATATATTTGTCTTATTATTCATACAATATTCTTGTTTTTATGCTGTTTATTTTCATTATTATTCTTGTTTATATATATTTTTCTTTTATTTGCCTTTTATTATATTTCATCTATTAATTTGGTCAATTTTTAGATTTTTGAAATTTTTTTTTTATCTTTTTGATATATCTGATTTATACTCTTATTATATTTATATTATCCTTTAGTTTTTCTAATGAAAAATGAAGGTTTAAAAATAAAAAAAAATAAAGTTTGGATTTTATTGAACATTGGTATTTGCTATTTCCACCAATCCTTTATTAATGGGTATGTGCTTGGTGATCATTGTACAAACAAACATACAAAAAGTAATCTTTCTATATAATATATATATATATATATATATATATATATATTATATATATAATATATATATATATATGCCCCCTCTACCTACCGCAAAATTCTATAGAAATACCCGCACACTACATTAAAGAAAAAAAACAAACAAATTTCAAATAATCGAAGCTTTATATATTAACAAAACAAAAAACTTTGAATCAAATCACATGTTCTCAAAAGTCCTATCTCTCTC
>CM042172.1:65931310-65945524 GCA_023376005.1 Doryteuthis pealeii | reverse complement strand
AGATATAATAGGATAAAGAAAAGTACAGATTATAAGTACTAAGGGAAATATTTAGTCGACTCGGAATAGAAAGATAATTCAGACCGAAGAAAATAGAAATTAGTTATGAATTGAAAAAAAAATATAATAAGAATTCATTAGAGTAAATAACTGGCGCAGAGAAGAGAGGAGGAAGTAAAAACCAAGCACAGACCACTGCAGAGATAGATGCATAGCGGATTTTAACACTTGCTTTAATTTATGAAAGAAGTAGAGGGACCGTATACCCCTAGATAGGAGATAAGAGTATATGATAAGAAATTAGACAAGAGATAGATGCGGTCGGGTGGATGGGATAAGAATTCATGACCGAAACAGATTAGAATTTGATAAAATACGATGAACATAGATAAAAGCGACGAGAGCACAGACTCTAAGAAAATTAGATAGATGATAGAAGATAAGTAATAGACAGAGAGAGAGATAGATAAGAATCAGACCGAATAGAGAGAGAGACGTATTGAATAAAATTTAGATACATAGATAAATAAAAGAAACACACTGAGATAGATTAGAGTACGATGGATAGAAGTAGGATAGAATAGATAGTGGGAACAGACAGATAGACAGGCAGATAAAAACAGACTGATATAGAATAAATGGATATATTTAATACATGATGCATATATATATATATATATATATATATATAATATATATATATATATATATATATATAAGTCGATAATTATGTAGTTTTATATCAATATCTACATAGTATATAGTTATACAGGATTCATATGAATATAAACAAAAACACACGTGTTCGAGTGTAGGTGTATGTATATATGTGTGTGTGTGTGTGTGAGAGAGAGAGAGAGAGAAAAAGAGAGGAGAGAGAGAGAGGGGAAGAGAGAAGAGAGAGGGGGACAGATAGGTATAGAGAAGTGACAGAGTCAGAAAAAAATAACGAAGATATAATTAATAGAGTTAGAGTTAAAGGGCATGACATTTATATGTGGGTGAGTCCTGGTGAGGAGGGGGTTAATGTGCTGGATTGCCACATCGTAGTAAGCAAGTTCGAGCCTCTGTCACGCTATTAGATTAACTTTCTAACTAATACCCTGGGGAACATATCTATAAAAATATAACAACACATATTAATTTGCAATGACTATAAAGAATTAGAGACAATTTGTAATATATATATATATATATATATATATATATATATATATATATTATAATATATTAAAAATTTGAAGGCAATACATGCGCATAAAAATAAAAACAAAAAGATGTTGTTTTTTTGTCTTATCAATTTCAAAGAAACTTTATCATTTCTTTAAAATCGATAAGACAAAAAAAAAACAAATCTTTTTGTTTTTATTTTTATACGCATTGTATTGCCTTCAAATTTTTATAATTATAATATACTTAACAACGCTTCAAAGAAAATTCAATTACTTTTATATATATATATTATATAATATATATATATATATATAATATATATATATATATATATAAAATGTATATAAACATGTGTGTGTGTCCCTTGCGTGTATATATATATGTATACATATATATATATATATATATATAATATATATTGTACATATATATATATATATATGTGGTGTGTGTGTGTGGTGTGTTGTGTGTGTCTGTGTGTGTTCATGCGTATTCGTATATATTTGTATAGATAGATAGAAATAGATAGATAATAATAATATAATGGATTTGAATATAAAAATAAACTCCTCGCAGTGGCCTAAAGTCGGTATCATCTAGACACTGAGGGAGTCTATCCCATATATATATATATATATATATATATATTAATATATATATATATATGAGAGTCTATTCTAAATGCTCTAGCTATGATAATGAAAATTATTGTACTTATGAACATAACATCCTATATTAACAATATAATATTATATATATATATAAGATTTTTGGATGTTTGTTTTTAGAAGCAATGTTGAATAAATTATTATTTATATTTTTGCTTGAAGGCAATTATAAATGCAAGTATCGTATAAAATTCGATAATCATAGAAAATAAACTTGACAAGTAAAATCCCGCAAAGGATGGCTCGCCATGCAGAACACCGTACAGACTGTTTCGACTTTTATTAAGTCTCTTCAGCGATGTATACTAACGACTCCCCTCCGACAGGAATCGAAACCGGGACTTCACAGGCATAGCAGAGACCATATCCGTTCGGCCGCCGGTACATAGCGAACAATCCCTGCGAAATTTAACCTTGTCAAGGAAACTATTTACACGCCCCCGCCATAGCAGGCAAGTAGACGTATATTTTAGTAAACAACACGCGGCCCCGTTTAGCTCTTCGGCGAAGTGAATAAGATTTTGGATGTTTGTTTTTAGAAGAAGCAATGTTGAATAAATTATTATTTATATTTTTGCTTGAAGGCAATTATAAATGCAAGTATCGTATAAAATTCGATAATCATAGAAAATAACTTGACAAGTAAATCCCGCAAAGGTGGCTCTCGCCATGCAGAACACCGTACAGACTGTTTCGACTTTATAAGTCTCTTCAGCGATGTATACTAACGACTCCCCTCCGACAGGAATCGAAACCGGGACTTCACAGGCATAGAAGAGCTACGGCCGTGTGGTTTTACTAAATAAACGTCTACTTGCCTGCTATGGCGGGGGGCGTGTAATAGTTTCCTTGACAAGGTTAATTTCGCAGGGATTGTTTCGCTATGTACCGGCGGCCGAACGAGAATATGGTCTCTGACTACTGCCTGTGAAAGTCCCGTTTTCGATTCCTGTCGGAGGTGGAGTCGTTAGTATACATCGCTGAAGAGACTTATAAAGAAAGTCGAAACAGTCTGTACGGTGTTCTGCATGGCGAGCCATCCTTTGCGGGATTTACTTGTCAAGTTTATTTTCTATGATTATCGAATTTTATACGATTACTGCATTTATAATTGCCTTCAAGCAAAAATATAAATAATAATTATTCAACATTGCTTCTAAAAACAAACATCCAAAATCTTATTCACTTCGCCGAAGAGTTAAACGGCCCGTGTTTGTTTACTAAATAAACGTCTACTTGCCGCCTGCTATGGCGGGGGGGTCGTGTTAATAGTTCCTTGACAAGGTATTAATTTCGCAGGGATTGTTCGCTATGTACCGGCGTGGCCCGCGGGCCGAAGGGATATGGGTCTCTGACTATTGCCTTGTGAAGTCCGGTTTCGATTCCCTGTGCGAGAGAGTCGTTAGTATACATGCGCTGAAGAGACTTAATAAAGTCGAAAACAGTCTGTACCGTGTTCTGCATGGCGAGCCATCCTTTGCGGGATTTACTTGTCAAGTTTATTTTCTATGATTTATCGAATTTTATACGATACTTGCATTTATAATTGCCTTTCAAGCAAAAATATAATAATATATATATACTATATATATATATATATATGTCTGTGCTGTGTGTGTGTGTGTGTAAACATTAATAAATTGACTTAAATAGATAGATAGATTAGATAATATAATTATTGATTCCAACTGAAATTGATAGATATAAACACGGCTGCGGCGTCGTGACTAAGTTTAAATGAAAATGAAAATATACTGTTCATTAAAAATTCGTGAAAATAGCGAGTAAACCGAATGTAATAATATTTATCGCAACAAAGAATATAAGAGAAAAATTTATTTACAAAAGTTTAAGATGAAAAAAGTATAAAGATAGTCTTAAAGATTTTTTTTCAAAAGAATATTCTAAATAAACATATTATATTGATAATCGGAAGTTATCTACACCATTAAATGGAAAGCCGCCTGAAACTTATAATAATAATAATAATAATAATAATAATAATAATAATTACGGAGTGAAAATGAAAGAGAGGTTAAAAGATCGACAAATACTTGGACCTTGCCAGAGTGCTGAGAAAACTGTGGAACTTGAGGGTGAAGGTCGTACCAATTGTAATTGGGGCCCTTGGAACGATCCCCAGGGATCTGGAAAAGAGTCTGCAAAAGAGTATGGGTGAATTGGAAATCAGAGGAAGAATCGTGACCACCCAGTCTACAGCATTGTTGAGATCGGCTTGAATACTCAGATGAGTCCTGGAGACCTCTGAGTATTCAAGCCGATCTCAACAATGCTGCAGACTGGATGGTCTCGATTAAACTTACACTAAAAGAGGAGGGTCAGTTTCGTATAGCCAACGCAAGCAAACTCAATCTGAATTATTATTAGTCTACTTTAATCGTAGGCTATGTTATGACTATGAGCTAGTCCATTTTGTAGATTGCCGAAGGGGTGTTACCTACTCTATACCAGTAAGTTAGTTCGAACTCCAGTCATGCTATTATGTTTACTTATGTATTAATACAATTGGGAAAAGTTTCAACCCACTTCGGGTTAGCTCAGTCGGTAGAGCGTTCAGCTAGAAACCATAAGGCTGCTAGTTCGATAGCGGGCCTCGTCAACTCAGCGTATGAGTAGCACAAGGATGCGGTAAATTAAGGAGCTGATGGTAGGTGTGGTGCTTCGTCTCAGACGGAAAAATCTCCTTGTTCTAGCGCTGGTGAAAAGGGGATAGACTCTCTTGCTGTTTGGCTGATACCGACTTTAGGCCACCTTGACGACTTTACTTACTTTATTGTTATATACCGTTCATCGTGGGGATAAACATGATGAGAGAGATACAAGATGAAGAGATGTGGAGTTCTTACTTCCTTTCTTTGTTTGTCTATTTCTTTAGCCCTTTTCTCCGGGCTGATTACTCCGGGCTGTTGTGTCATTCTGTTGTTCTGTTCGGGCTGGGTGTCTGCTCATCTCTTGTTGAGTAATTAACAAAGTCTTGTTGTTTTTCTTCTTTTTTTTATTACCAAAAACAACCCCAGCCCAAAACCGCGCGAATGAGAAGCGGCATCTTGAGAGAACGTCTTCACTCAGTAACTATCTGGCCCTAACTAACTAAACTGATTTCTGTTCACAATTTCTATTGGCGCGTTTTCGGAAGGGAATCAGTAAAGGTTATCACTTACCAATCATAACCATGACGGTTACGGTAATTTCCCATTCAACCCCCTCCGATGTTAAATCTTCAACGATTCAATTTAAATATATCTACACTATTTGCATAATTCACGGGCTACCCATGAACTATGTAACACAATGGGCTAGATAGTACAACTGTTGTTCTTTTGGACCATAAGACCTTTAGGCACCCCTTGTTCAATCTCGATTCATAGGAACATTTTTCCATTTACACCGTCAAAATCCAGTTAATTGTTATCAGAAGATTTTTAGAGTTTTATCTTAATTATAAAACTAACTCCTAACACTAACCCCTACCAACAACCGGATTTTGACGGTGTAAATGAAAAAAATGTTTTTATGAATTGAGATCGAAAAAGAGGTGCCTAAAGGTCATATGATCCGTTCTTTTAATTGATTCTACTTGGAATTAAAAAATTTACGAAGGTTGTATAGCATCTATTAATAATGGAGATTTGATGTCTATCTGTCTGTAACGAAAACTACGTCACTGCTTACTTCACAAAACTCAATACCACCATACTCTCACCCTTTTTTTCAGTAACAAGAAGTTAACTAAAAAGTTTACAAAAAAATAAACACCAACGATTTTGTGTAAAATTTATGTGTAAAATATTCAAAATGATTATCTAATTAAGGATTAATAGATGCATGCAACATTTTATTTGAAGGGAACAGAATTAAGTTTCTATTTCAAATTGTTTTATTTTTTTAATCGTCATAGCATTGAATAAATGCACTCAAAATTTGAGCATGCAACCTTAGACGGTCCTCATTGTTTTTGAAAACAAGTTTTAATAAATACATGCCCGGTATTATATATTTAAATTAATCAGAATAAAGTTTCCATTCAAAATTATTTTATTTCTTATAGTACTTTAATAAATTTTATGATTTTGCTTATGATACAAACCCTCTGACATTGAATTTTTAATTCCCACCTCCTCAGGCAATATCTTTCAAAAATTAATTTTTACACCTACCGGAAGGTGTTTATTTTTGCTAGTATATATAATATAATATAAAAATGATAATTATTTGCTGCATATAATTGTGTGGCTTCAAATATTCCTGAATACAAATAATTTGCACACACTTATATGTTTTAAAGTATTTCAAGCAATTATATGCTTCCAAGTAACTGACAATAATTATTTGTAAACAGCATCAAGCAAACATTCTTAATAAAAATAATTTGCACACAGGCTTCAAGGATTCCTATCTAAAACTAATAATTTTCAATTAGATCTATTTGATACATAAATGGACTGCTAACAGGTTCAAACACTCCAGATCTGTGTGGACTTTAGGGTAATTACATCAAGGATGGAACTGCGTCTCTAGAATAGGGACCTCGCAACCGGACGCAGTTTTGGGATATATCAAAGGCACCTTTTTTTGGCGGGAGATTACCTATGTCTGAAGGATAGAGTCGGTGTATTCTCTGGGGGCGACCAATCTGTTTCTTACCAGACGAAATCTCTGCATAAAGGATATCCTTCGGTATTCGTCCATCATCCATTCGGTGGACATGACCCAGCCATCGGAGACGACGCTGTCTCAGTAGAGAACACAAGCTGGAGAGTTGAGCTCTCTCCAGAACTGCTGTGTCTGTGATCCTGTCCCTCCAGGTGATGCCCAGTACACGTCTAAGGCGGCGAAGGTAAAACTCGGTTGCCGAATTGGAAAAACTGCCTCAACTTTTGGGAAGCTCAGAGCGAGAGTGTGGGACAACAACAAGCTCGCTATCTGTACAAAGGTATAAGTATATAGGTCATGTGTTATCAGCACCCTCATGTATGGAAGTGAAACATGGACCCTGTACTACCACCAAGAGCGGCGGTTAAGTTACTTTTACCTTCACTTAGACGTTGACTGAACTTAGGTTTGGTTTGGTTTGGTTTGGTTTGGTTTACGGCATATAAACTTTGCTGGGTCATTTAATGCCGACAAAGTTTTGAAATAAATTAATTCTTAATGGATACTCATTTTTTATAAACGCATTTTTCTATTTAACCCATAGATGGGACCGTAACGGGTACTACCACTCCAGGTCCTGGGAGCAATGGTGATGAAGGGGTGCTCAACATTCCCCAGACCTCCAGAACTAGAACCTCGCCATCAGATAGAGTTTAACGTCAATCCCAGGAAACGAAGAACCTCAGTCACCGCCTTCTAGCACATATATGATAAAAAATGGTTGGGGATTGCAGTAAGGGCAATAGGATTGGGACAATCATATAGGTGCTAGGGCTTGACATTATCAGCCGATACTGAACTTAGAACTAATAATAATGAAATTTGAACATCGCACTTTTCGCAGCTCCGGAATCGGAGCCTCACAACCAGATATAGTTTTGAGTCAAATAAAATTACGGGAGGTTACGCGTCCGCGAGTTGGCGTATTCTGACAATCTTCTAAGTCTATTGGATGTTTTTTTAAAAATAAGTTTTTTTTTAAGCTTTTTTCTTCGCCATTAATTGCTCTGTTCAATAATATTGAACACCAAGCTCTCAACCTGGACCTGACAAATCTAACATTCCGCTGCTGGAAAAAAGGTCTAACTTAGTATCATCCTAATACCAACTTACGGGAGCCCATTTACGGATATATATATAATATATATATATATATATATATATATATATATATATATTATAATGGAGATTGGGGGTTTGTCTATCTGTAACCGAAACTATATCCCTACTCAAGTCATAATTCCCTTTGTTATTTACATCACATCGTCCATGATTTTTTATTTATTTAAACCTCAATTTATATATACAACAAAATAGCGATTTACAGTGTAAATGTGAAGGGTAATTTGCATATTGATCTTAAAAAATTGATTTTAATAAATATATGCTTAGTATTATTGATTTCTAATTGTTTGGTTTTATCTTATTGAATATGAGCAAAAATCTCGGATATAAATCTTAAAAGAAATCCATTAACAAGAAAAAATAACTGTATTATTATTCTTTAAATCCTATTCTAACTAAATAGTTGAATTAGGAAAATTTACCAATGAAAGACGGGAGTAATGGAAAATGATGGAAGAGTTAGTTTCAAAGTTGTTCTATTTTTCGATTATACCTCCTCTGTTCCAAAACTTTTTATCTGCATTCTTATTCAGTTTCATTAGCCTTTCTAATTTAACATATTTCATTATATTAAAACTTAAATACTTGCACCCGGAGGGTGCATATATTTGCTAGTATATATAATATACTAAACTTGTTGGTAAATCCTCGCGGTGAGAAAAAACTCGGCAAATAGTTTGATTGTAAAAATATACTACCAAACATCACCCGGGGAGAAAAAAATGTTGGAAAAAAAGAAAAGACCAAGATAATCGCACCAACCAAAAAATAATCTATTGTTACAATAGTTGGCCAAAAGAAAAAACAATTTATATGTATATATATATACAATGCTAAATTGCTCCAATCTTTTAACTGGGGTAGATATGCTTTCAGGCCTTTTCCAAAAAGGTGTAAGTGCAAAAATTAATTGAGACTCCTTTCTTTACCAAAATGACTTGATTCGACATTAAATAACCCCAAAATCCGTAAAAACAAAAGAAACACACACACTCTCTCTCTCTCTCTTTACTTCCTCCCCTCTCACATAGAAAAACACAGATTCCGCATGTCACGAAGTTAAGCAGCGATGAGACTGTCAATACTCAATTGGGTGACCACTTAAGCAATAGCAAATATTGTAAATAACCAGATCCTTTGTTCCCAAATCATTTGAGTCGGCATTAATAACCCGAAAACATGACGGAACGGTGTTTCAAGGTGGCTTGAAAGAGAGAGAGAGAGAGAGACAGACAGACAGACAGGCAGTCAGAGAAGAGACAGAGAAGTGTTTGTTTTGTTATAACAGTATATTAAACCTTTTCGGGTTATTTAATGCCAGTGTTTCAAAGGTGGCTTGAAAGAGAGAGAGACAGACAGGCAGAAAGACAGACAGACAGACAGACAGACAGAAACAGAGAAGAGACAGAGAAAGATATTTTGTTTTACGGTATATTAAACCTTTTCGGGTTATTTAATGCCAAATCAACAAAAAAATTGAAATCGTCAGGCCGATTCCATCATCCCTTCTGTTAACCCTTAACCTACGAGCAACCTCAATTATGGATAACAGTGACATAAAACTCTATTCTCAAAATTCTCTTTTCATGTCGCGTTTTGAAAAAAAAAGGGGGCCCCTACTCCTAACCAATTCCGGATTAACCGTTATCATTTTATTTAAAGTTTGTTTTTTTGTTGTTTTTATTTTTGGTAAAGTTTTTTTTTTTTTTTTTTTTTTTTTTCATCCGAATAAAATCTCTTCTTTCGCACGCACTTTCGCTCTTTCCAACTTATTCTTTAAAAATCACACTTTCAAGCCCGCACTTTGAAAAAAAAAAGAAAAAAAGATGATAAATAAATGAATAAATAAATATAAGATGAAGAATCCTAAGGAAGCTTATTTGAGAAGAGAACCCATTCTTGCATATAAAAAAAAACACAGAATCTATTCTCTACATATATATTTCTCTTCTTGTTATTTTATGTCTACCGTTTTTACGCATTTGCCCAATTTTGTTTTTATTCATCCTCTTTTTATTTTTTATTTTCCTTCCTCCTCTCTCTCTCTCTCTTCCAGCTTAAGGACAACATCCATCTATCACCAACGAACAAAACTGTGACCATCCCCTCGTTCTTAATTCTTTAACTTTACCTTCAACCCAGCCTTAAATCGTAACATTAAATCCAAAATCCATTGCAAGCCCACACCTCTTCCCACAATCTAAAACTGATTCCGATACAGCTTCTAACTAACTACAAGATTAATCCAAAAAATAACAAAAAAAAAAAAATCGACATTTCTTTTCTTGCTTTTTACGCCTCACAGGAATCTTTTTTATTTATTTATTTTTTATTTTTTCATAAAACAGAAAAAAAAGAAATGGGTATTTCATGCCGCTTTTCTTCAAATCCAATTAAAGCAAATATTGTCTAGATTTACCTCTCCGAATTCGAGTCAGTACACATCTTGGTTTTTGTTTCATTTGTCACGGGATGCATCAATATTTTTTTTTAATACCGTTTTAATATTATTTTCATTATATTTATGACGTATTTATTTATTGTGAATCGATACATTCCGAGGAGTAAAGAAGTTCTTTTTTCTTTTGCCAAAAACTTTTTCTGAAAAAAAAAGAAAAGTTATTTACATTTTTGCTTAATCCTGATCTTCTCTATAAAAGAAGATAGAAAAATGGCAAAAAAGTGACATGACAGTTTTTCTTGTTTGCTTCTTTCTTTTTTTTTTCATTTTATTTATTTGTTTTATTATATTTATATATATATTTTTTTGTATTTTTTTTTTCTATGTTTGTTTTATATTTTTCACACACGTCGTTGAATATAATACAATATTTTTTCCATTGTATTTCCAGTTTGGAGCTAATGTTTCGATCTTTGAGAATTCCGAATATATATATATATATATATATATATATATATGGGTGTGTGTTTGTGTTTGTATACATGTGTGCGTTTCTGTGAGTGTGTGAGCAGATATTTTTTGCAACTTTATGGATTAAGATTTACGAAAGTTCCTGGGTGTTTGTGGTGAGAATATGTATATATATATATATATATATATATATATATATATATATATATATATATATATATATATAGTTGGATGATATCAAGTTTTCCCTTATATATATATATATATATATATATATATATATATATATATATATGTATATATATATATATATAAAATACATTTTTTGGCGGATTAAGATATACGAAAGTGTGATGGCGCTTGTAAATATCATATATATATGTGCGTGCGTGTGTGTGTGTGTGTGTATGTATGTGTATGTACCTGTATGTGTGTATATATATATATATATATATATATATATATATATATATATGGGGGGTTAGAAACATATGCAAATCTTCGTGTGCATAACTGTACACATGCACTCGCATACTTAAAGACTTTTTAGAATAAATGGAAGTATATATGCAAGGAATGTCTCTATATAGGGAATATTTATATACATATTTTTATCCAAAGATCAATGTAATATATATATATATATATATATATATATATATATATATATATATATATATATAAAGTTGGATCAATTTTATTTTGTTGTAATATAAAAGAGGCTTAAACTTTAAAATTTTAATTTTATAATTTAACATTTAAATTATGAAATGCGATCAAATGAGCAGCTTCTATAATAATTTGTTTTACGGCATATCAACGGCAGTGGGTCATTTAATGCCGACAAAGTTTTGAAATAAATTCATTCTTAAAGGATACTCAAATTTTTTTATAAACATTTTTCTATCTAACCCATAGATGGGACCCTAAAAGGTACTACCACTTCGGGTCAGAGTGGACCATGGAGTAATGTTGATTAAAGGGTGCTCCGCATTCTCCAAACCTCCAGAATTGGAACATTCACCATCAAATAGAGTTTAACGTCATTCCCAGGACAGCAGTTACTGCCTTCTAGCACCCCTATGATTTGAAATGCTGTCCAGAGAAATCAGTGCCAGTTCTCAGTTAACTAGCAAAAAAGAACAAATATCTTACATATATTATACTGTACAATGACAAGAATTTGTGTTACATAATCTATGCGGTTGCATAAGATTATTGTCAATCCCCTGTATTTCTAAAGGGATGGCCCTTTTCATATCACGGGCGGGACTTTCCAGGGAATAGTACAGAAAGCCCGCGAAATACGTGAAGTCACGTGGGACCTGGTTGGGTCCTCAGTTTTCAGTTTGACGTCGGGCAGAGAAGATGTTTCTGCCTTAACTGGAACTCACTGCATACGCGCGCTATGTTAGTCCGATATTTAGTTACATGAAATGTTTAGTTAAGTAAATAAAAGCTTAAGAAAATAACACAGTTTTGTGGTTGGTGAATGTCTTGGTAACAAGACTGATGAAGAAGACAGAAATGAGTTACGTGCGACCTACCACCAAGACGAAGTCGAGATGTTAGAAGAAGACGTAAGATAGAAAAGACGAACAGAAGAAGAATAGAAGAAGTAATGAAAAGCGTATACAACATTTGCATCAATTTAAAAGTAGGATTTATTTTACGCGATTTATCAATGATATTTGAAGCAATATTTCTATTAGAAATGAATATATTATATAGGGAAGGATTAGCTCTGTCGGTAGTGCGTTCGACTATCAACCACAATGTTCCGGGGTTCGGTACTGGCTCTCACCAACTCAGACTGTGAGTAAAACAGGGATCTGTGCGGTAAAGTAAGGAGCTGATGGCCCCACACCTCAGACGCAAAAATAACCCCTCGCTGTCTGGTTGGTACCGACTTTACGCAACTCCGAGAACTTTGCTCGTTTTCTTTAAAAGCGAGACACGGAACATACCATCAGTTTCCTACCTAAAGATGGCAAATCGACTTGCCGAAAGCGCTCGTAATGAAACCTTTGGTGGGCAGCTAAACCAGTTCTACCCTGTCACCAAAAAGAGGGCCAGAAAATTAGAAAGGATGGCCAGAAAAGATGGCCAGAAAATTAGATAGGATCGAACAAAAACTCGTCCGACAAGAATTGTCAGTACAGTTTAACACAACATATATATATATATATATATAATATATATATATATATTATATATATATATATATATATATATACATATATATATATATATATATATATATATATATATATATATATATATATATATATATATTATATAGGAGAGAGAGAGAGAGAGAGAGAGAGAGAGAGAGAGAGATGGTAATTTTCTTTTTTTCTTTTAAATGTCCAAGTAAAATATATGTTGTAAAGTAGAGGTTAGAAAGTGTCAGATCACAAACACCATTGTACAACCCGACACTTTACGTCCACAAAATACTTCTTATTATCATTACGTTTATCTTAAAATTATTCAGGATTCTGTAGTATTTAATAATCTTCTTTGGCGTAATAATCTTGAAAACTAAATTGCTTTTAGGGAACTTATTAACATAGGCGTGTCTGAAGCTCTCTCGTACCTCAAATTTTAGCCCTCAACACAAAGCCAAAAATTGACGGAATGACAGCTTCTAACTCTGAAAACTCATAGGTTTCGATACCCGTAAATCAATGTATCACTGTATTATACTCAAGTAAATAAACAGCGCCCATTGAAGCATTGGATTTCGTATTGTGGCTCTTCGACAAAAGGATTCTTATGAACGTTAGGCATATCTTATTATAATGGAGATTGTGTGTTTTTCTGTCTGTAACCGAAACTATATTACTACTCAAGTCACAATTCCCTTAATTATTTACGTCAAATTCTCGAAATTTTCATTCTTTTAAACGTTCAGTTATTAATAAAAATTGTTTTACATTATTAATACTGTTGAGCATATCTACGTACTAATAACATGCAATTGTATTTATATATACAACAAAATAGCAGTTTACAGTTTGAACGAGAAGGCTAATTTGCATATTGATATTTAAAATTTTATTTAAATAAATATGTGCTTGGTATTATTGATTTCTAATTGTTTGGTTTTATCTTAAGAAATATAAACAAAAATCTCGGGGATAAATCTTAAAAGAAATTTATTTACAAAAAGAAATAACTGTAATATTATTCTTTACTTCCTATTTTAACTAAATAGTTAAATTAGGAAAATTTACCAATGAAAGAGGGGAGTAATGGAAAATGATGGAATAGTTAGTTTCAAAGTTGTTCTATTTTTCGATTATACCCCCTCTGTTGAAGATCATTTTATCTGCATTCTTAGTCAGTTTCATTAGCCTTTCTAATTTAATATGATATTTTATTATATCAAAACTTAAATACTTGCACCCGGAGGGTGCATATATTTGCTAGTATATATAAATATAGAATAAATAAATAATAAGTCATTTCGGAAGTCCTTCCTAAGGTAAATATATGCAATTTCTAAATAGTTCCAGCCTAACTCATGAAACAATGAAAATAAGCAAAGAGAAGCAAAAAACTTGAATAAATACGAACAAAACGAACTGAAATTGCCGGAGAGAAAGAAAATAATAGAAGTGAATTTAATGGATTTTATAGACTATAATAATGAATAACTCGTTTATTAATATATTCATAGAGGGAGTTTTCTATGAT
>CM042172.1:65923810-65928810 GCA_023376005.1 Doryteuthis pealeii | reverse complement strand
AAAAATACCATCTGTAACAAACCAATATATATATATATATATATATAATATATATATATATATATATATATATATATATCATAGTATATAGAAATTCAATGTGATTAGAAAAGATTGAATGATATAAAATATAGATAGATATTTAAAAAAAAATATTATCATTGATTAAAGCAAAAATTGTTTATATATATATATATATATATATATATTATATATATATATATATCATAGTATATAGAAATTCAATGATGATTAGAAAAGATTGAATGATATAAAAATATAGAATTAGATATTTAAAAAAAAATTATCATTGATTAAAGCAAAAATTTGTTATATATATATTATATATTATATATAATATATATATATATATATATATATATCAACCACTCCATAAAAGTAGGATGTGTGACATAGTCAATTTCGTAAGCAGATTTTAACAGATTTGAATTTAGAGATTTCTGTCTCCAAGCCTGGTGACTTAAACATTGTTAAAGACCCCAAATTTACGCACAACTGGAGAGAGAATGGTCAGATACATAGCTTTCCAAATGTTATTAGCGCTATGTACAATGAAAACAATCTCGTCTATATATATATATATATATATATATATATATATATAAATTATATATATATATATATATCCCAACCAAGAAGGCATTAGATAAATAACTTTAATTATATTAAACAAATACATTTCCTCGTTTATCAACATTACCTCTTTGAAATAAATTGAAATGTTATTAATTAGTTCTACCGACCACGTTTTTTTTAATTAAGAAAGATAGCATGTTCTTGTATAAAAAGATAATAAAATAAAATGTAATGAATCACTATAATATGTTTCAATATTTATATTCGATGAATTATATTTTTCTTTCGCGTTATAAGTTTGGAAACTGAAATGTTTTTAATGAACTTATTAACGTAAGTGTATTGGTAGCTCGCTCGTACCTCAAATTTCAGCTTGCTATACAAAGCAAGAATTGACTGTCAGCTCATAATTCAGAAAACTCTTCGTAAGTCTAGGTATATATATATAATATATATATATATATATATATATATATAATTATATATATAAATGTTGTTCTGGTTCCAACGGGAGAAAAGTTAATATTTTATAAAAAAGAAGATGGTCCGCAAAATGTATTATGTTCTCATAAATTTTTTTAAAATTCTGTATATCTTACATACGCGACACGTGTTTCTGATCTGTTGTCTTCTTCAGACAATGAGTTATTATTTTGGCAGAATATGTCCGATATCTGATAGGTTGTGTGTGTTTCTGCAACTTGTCTATTATAATATTTTTGCGGACCTTCTTCTTTTTTTAATAATATATATATATATATTATATATATATATATATATATATATATATATATATAGTTGTAGAAAAGTCTTTCTCTCTACCACGGTTTGTGTTCAAGGTACACCTTCCTCAGGAAGAACTGTGAATTCTTTTCGTTTTGATACTTTATTTTTATTGCTAGAGACTTTGAAGTGTTCCTTATCTCAATAATATAAAGATTTCTCCTGAGGAAGGTGAACATTGAACACCAAACCGTGGTAGGAGAAAAAACGTTAATACAACTATAAAATGCTCTATATTTTACAATATATATTGAGCCCTTTTAGATTACCTACTTATGCTACTGCAATGAAAACGTGGTAGTAACTTTTTGCTGAATAATATATATATATATATATATATATATATATATATATATATATATATATATCTTTGAAAGGAAGGACAAACTCAACACCGTTATTCCATAATAAATTCATGTCATGCTCTGTATATAATCTAAAAAGATTATTATACATTGAGCACTCTGTAGTGATTTAAAGATTCACTGTATTTATACATACTGGATCATACAATAATAATACAGTGTGTCTTAGAAATTACATATAGAATCATCCCCTACTACCAAGATTTGGATACCTCACATCTATATATATATATATATATATATATATATATATATATATATATATATATATACTAGTAAATATATGCACCCTCCGGGTGCAAGTATTTAAGTTTAATGTAATAAAATATTATATTAAATTAGAAAGGCTAAATAAGAATACCGATAAAAAAGATTTGAAACAGAGGGAGTATAATAAAAAATAGAACAACTGAAACTTACTCGTCCATCACTCTCGTCTTTCATTGTTATTTTTTCTAATTTAAGTATTTAGTTAAAAGAGGAAGTAAAGAATAAAAAGACACTTATTTTTTCTTGTTAATGGATTTCATTTAAGATTCATTGAAGAGATTTTTGATTATATTCATTAAAATAAAACCAAACAGTTAGAAATCAATAATACTAAGCACATATTTAATAAAATCACATTTTTAATATCAATATGCAAATTAGCCTTCCCGTTCACACTGTAAACCACTATTTTGTTGTATATATAAATATAATTGCATGTAGACATGGTTAACAGTATTAATAATATAAAACAATTTTATTAATAATTGAGGTTCAAATAAAAATACAATCATGGAAAATGTGATGTCAATAACTAAGGGAATAGTGATATGAGTAGTAATATAGTTTCGGTTACAGACAGAAAAGCACACAATCTCCATTATAATAAGATATATATATATATATATATATATATATATATATATATATAGTTAATTCCTTGTTAGTATTGAAGAAATGGTAATAAAGTGCTCACTTACTTCTGTAAGAGCTGTATCTATTTAATTATAGTTTACAATACATTTAAGAGTCCGTTTTATCAATGGTTTTGGAGCCTCACCTTTAGGTGATTGGTCGTCATCAGAAACGTTTCTGATGACGTCCAATCACCTAAAGATGAGACTCCGAAACCATTGGTAAAACGGACTCTTAAATGTATTGTAAACTATATTTAAATATATATATATATATATATATTATATATTATATATATATATATATATATAATATTTGGGAGAATATGTGCTTAATTGAAGACTTCATTAAGCACATATTCTCCCAAATATTGTCGGCTGAAAATAACCATATCACAAACGTCGTCTGTTTGTTTACTTCTCATATATATATATATATATATATATATATATATATAATATACCAAGCGTGTTGTTAAATCCTCACGGTGAGAAAAAACCCAGCAAATAGTTTGATTGTAAAAGTATACTACCAAACATCAACTGGGGAGAAAAATTTTTTGGGGAAAAAAGAAAAACCAAGATAGTCGTACCAACAAAAAATAATCTATTGGTACAGTATTTGGCCAAAAGAAAAAACAATTTATATGTATATATATTTAAGATATATACATATATTCATATAACCGCTAGGAGAATAAGCTAATAAGTAAAAGTGCTCAATACCTTAGTAGAGCAAATAATAAAGATAAATCTAATGAGTCAGACGAACCTACTATTAGTTTCGCTTAATGCTCTTCAGGGCTAAGATCTTAGCCTGAAGAGCATTAAGCGAAACTAATAGTAGGTTCGTCTGACTCATTAGATTTCTCTCTCTCTCTCTCTCTCTCTCTCTCTCTATAATATATATATATATATATATATATATATATATATATATATACTTGGTGAGATTGAATGTAAATTTATATATTTGTAAATATGTACATAGTATTAAAATTATTTTTTCATTAGTTAATACGTTTATTGTTCACAAATTGTTGATAGTTATTAAAATAATTGTTTGTTTTCTGTTTGTTTTTCTTTTTGTTATTTACTTTATATTCTGAGGCATAATTTTCTTAATGTCAGATCTTATTTGTATTTTAAGACAATGTTCAAAATCATCTTCCTTTCTTCGGCTTTCCTGTTCTTTATGTATTTATTACTATTGTGTTTTTGTTGGGTATTTATTAGTTTTTTTTCTCCCTTGTGTTTTTTTATGTTCTTCTTCTTTCTTTGCTATTTTTCTTTCTAACTTTTTAATTTTTTCTTTATGTATTCATAACCTTATTTTCCGTTCTTTTTTATTTTTTATTTTTCTATTCTTTCTCTGTTTGTTTGTTTTTTTATTTTGTTAACCTTTCTGTCTTTATTCATTTTTCTGCTTTAGGAATGTATATATTGTTTGATTTGCCCTTTCTTTCTTTCTTCCTTTCTTTCTTTCTTTCACTTTCTATTCTTTCTTTCTTTCTTTCTTTCTATTCTTTCTTTCCTTTTCTTTCTTTACTTTTCTATTCTTTCTTATTTTCTTTCTTTCTTTCTTTCTTTACTTTTCTATTCTTCTTTCTTCTTTCTTTTCTTTCTTTCTTTCTTTTACTTTTTCTCTATTCCTTTCTTTCCTTTCTTTCTTTCTTTCTTTCTTTCTTTCTTTCTTTACTTTCTATTCTTTTCTTTCTTTCCTTTTTCTTTCACTTTTCTATTCTTTTTCTTTTTTCACTTTTCTATTCCTTTCTTTCTTCTTTCTTTCTTTCTTTCTTTTCACTTTTCCTATTCTTTCTCTTTCTTCCTTTCTTTCACTTTCTCTATCTTTCTTTCTTTCTTTCTTTCTTTTTACTTTTTCTATTTCTTTCTTTCTTTCTTTCTTTCTTTTCTTTTAATTTTTCTTTTCTTTCTTTCTTTCTTCTCTTTTCTTTTTTCTAATTCTTTTTTCTTTACTTTCTATTACTTTTCCTTCTTTCTTCTTTTCTTCTTTCTTTTTTCATTTTCCTATTTTTTCTTTCTTTCAACAGCACCTTTTCTCTATTCTTTTTTCTTTCTTCTTTCTTCTTTTCTTTCTTTCTCTTTCACTGTCTTTTCCTTTTCTTTCCTTTTTTTCTTCTGCTTCTACTTTAACACCTCCTTTCTTCTTTTCTTTTCTTTTAATTTTCTATTCTCTTTCTTTCTTTCTTTCATCCTTTCCCACTTTACTTTTTCCTATTCTTTCTCCTTTCTTATTTCTTTCTTTTTTTTTTCTTTCCTTTCTTTTTAACCTTTTTTCTATTCTTTCTTTTTTCTTTTTATTTTGTCTTTTGTCACACCTTTTATTTTTTAT